>JAVIAB010000008.1:33202175-33227175 GCA_032433765.1 Megaustenia siamemsis
GATCCCTACTCACTAGGCCAGACTAAACAGGTCAGTCTGTTACTGGCGGCACCACGGAGAGATGGAGCATGGTTTGGATGGTTCTGGCTCGCCGATCCTGGCGCTAGCCATCAGCTGTGGGTCGCTGAAAACTTCCGCCTTCTCCTCCCCTCATTTAATTTAAAAACTTAATTAACATTTCAGAACAAATTAATGCTCAAACTAGCCAGTTTATCTCATAAAACAAAGAATATATTCTCTAATTGATACATCACGCACTTGTTTTGTTATATTTCATTTTGCTCAAAAACATTTGCATTGTTCAGTCAAATAACCTCACATTTCGTCTTTGAAACTATCCATCTAATTATTTAAATGAATCGTACAACATTTCGATTGGAAATTTGCAACAATTACAGCGATGGTAAAAATAGGAAGCTTTTGTTTTTGTTTTTCCACTGAGGTGTTGAGTCTGTCAATTTATTTGTCATTACATTCACAACTACTATTTGTGGCTCTGATGAAGGTATTGCTGTGAAACTCCAAGAATCGTGAGTAAGTGATTAGCTGATTTTCCTGGTAAAACAAACGCTAAACCAATAAATGGGGTTAAGTGTTACCATTACACCTAGTGGTGTGTATGAGGCACATGATGTTAGTGTTTATATTGCTCTAGGTCCTTTATGGGTGGTGTTATCACGTCAGGCCATATTATTCTCCGGGGGGGGGGGGAGATGCAATCTTGTTATGTAGTTGGAGTTTGTATATTTACTTCCATTAAGCTATCACTTTGCTTCACTAATTTTTGCCTTCGTTTTGTTCCCAATGTTCACACGATGATTCTTAGCAACACATGTCTTTTAGGCACGTGACTGATAAGACTTATGGTATGTTGATTTTTATATTCAATTACAGCAAGTGTCTTTGGTGAAGATATGAATACAGATTTTGTAGATTATCCAGTAGATGTCCGCTGATGTAGATGTCATTCAACAGCTTTGTTATTATTTATATTTCAAATTCTTCTACAGCGTTCATCTCTTCATTGGTTGTATTATCTTCTATTATTTATTATATTGATGTAGCGTAGGGCATCCTCAACTTCTTCTGCGAGTGTTTGTGGTCCTTCCTCGGCTAATGGGGGCCTCGGTAACCTAGTTGGGAAAACCACCCGACTACCGACGTTCAGACAACCCGTGTTCGATTCCCGCTGGAAGCAGATTGAGTTGTACTCGTGGTTGGAAATAAAATACCCCCGCGGTCGACCCAGATGTTGGCAGAAATGGATACCAGGGTAGTACTCTGGGAGGGTGAGGAATGCCGCCTCACATCGTGAGTCCCGTTGCTTGAAGCGACACTGTAAAGAAGTCTCCGAACACTTCTTGATAGGCGGGTGAGCACATATGGGTGAAAACTCGCGTGCTAGGCTCCCTCAATGAGGTAAAGCTGCTTGCACAGAACAGCGACAAGTGGCGAGATTTGATAAAATATCTTTAATAAAATTTGAAAACTTCTAGAATAAAAATTCAGATAAGAGAGAGAGAGTATCATGGTTCTAGCCCTATGGGCCGGCTACGGCTCGAAAGATCAATAGATAGATAAATTCTCCACAGGGAGCTGAAAGGTAGAATAAGAAAAGGTAGGAGTCTATATATATTTCATTTCTCTTAATGTCTTAAGACATACAAAGTAAATAGATTTTATTTCATTGGTTTTTGTCTTTATATGTATGTATGTTCTTCTTTCAGAAACATCATGACGTATTTGTGTGAGAATTGTGACGGCACTAACAGACACTGACGTTTACTACTGGACTCGGAATCAGTGCAAGCGAGCTTCCAAAATTTAGTTATAAGTAAATGTTAATGATCATTGCAAAATGTACCATTGCAATATCTAGTTACAGTTGATCATTGACGAAATAAGATAGTATCATTGCAAGAAGTAAATGTTCCAGAACATGAAAAATGTTCCGATGCAACATGTTGTTACAAATCCTCGAAGATCGTGTCATTGCAACATGAAGTTACATGTTAATTTTACACACAAAAACGATGGTGATATTGCAACATGAAGTTACACGTTAATTTTACACACAAAAAAGATGGTGCCATTGCAACATGAAGTTACACGTTAATTTTACACACAATAAAGATGGTGTTACTGTAATATGAACTTATTATTGAATTTTGCACAAAAAAAAGATGGTGTCATTGCAACATGAAGTTAGAAATGAATTTTACACACAATAAAGATGGTGCCATTGCAACATGAAGTTACAAGTCAATTTTACGCAAAAACAAGATCTTGTAATTGCAACATGAAGTTACCAGTGAATTTTACGTAAAAACATGATCGTGTCATTGCAACATGAAGTTACAAGTGAATTTTACACAACAACAAGATCTTGTCATTGCAACATGAAGTTACCAGTGAATTTTACGTAAAAACATGATCGTGTCATTGCAACATGAAGTTACAAGTGAATTTTACACAACAACAAAATCGTGTCATTGCAACATGAAGTTACAAGTGAATTTTACACAACAACAAAATCGTGTCATTGCAACATGAAGTTACAAGTGAATTTTACACAACAACAAGATCGTATCATTGCAACATGAAGTTACAAGTGAATTTTACACAACAACAAAATCGTGTCATTGCAACATGAAGTTACCAGTGAATTTTACGTAAAAACATGATCGTGTCATTGCAACATGAAGTTACAAGTGAATTTTACGTAAAAACATGATCGTGTCATTGCAACATGAAGTTACCAGTGAATTTTACGTAAAAACATGATCGTGTCATTGCAACATGAAGTTACAAGTAATCAATATTGAACAACAAGTTGGTGCCGTCGCAGCAGTGCTTAAAGGCTCAGAAAATAAGAAGACGACACCATTGCAACATGTGCGGGCGATTAATTTTTACTGAACAAGATGGTGCCATATAAGAGATCACAATCACGCATTTTGAGAGCTAATGGAAGTCGTTCAGGTGAGATTTATATTGCTTTTTTTTTTAAATGTGAAATTTGATATATCGTCATCAATTATCATTCCAATTTCCCCACTCTGATATCCTAAATTTGATAATTCCGAAGAGAAGCACAAATTGAGATAATCCTGAAGATGAGACTAAAACTGATCAACTCGAAGATGACAGTCAGAACTAATGACATCTAAATATAGATTTGATTTATAGAAAGTGATTTGGTTTGTCCTTTACATTTTCTTATTTTTCCTTGAACGTTTAAATTAAACAACAAGCAACTGAACAGAATAAACATAAACAACTTGAAGAAACACCATCTTCTTCCTCTTTCCTACCTCATTTGCCTTTAGCGTCGAGGGAAGGTTTAATTATAGGTCTTCTGATCTTCTGTTCGTCTCAGACGCTTTTAAATTTCCTCGTGTTTCTAATATTTCGTCAATCAATCTTTTCGTGGTCGACCCTTGGGTCTGGTGTTCTCGCAACGTTTATTGAAGGCTCATTGTGTTGTGTTTTGATCTTTCTGCCTTATCACAAGGTCAAATCATTTGATTTGTTGTTTCTCTATATTAACTATTGCGGGAGTTATTCATAACTCTTTTTCTCAGTTCTTCGTTTCTGATCTTATCTCTCAGGCTGTTTCCAGTCATTCTTCTAACACATTTTATTTCGGTAGTGGTTATTTTTCTTATTGTTCTTGCATCTAGGATCCAGAACTGGCAATGATAGCACAACGTTGGGATGAAGATTGTGTTGTATAGTGCCCCGTTTCATGAAACAGTAAAAGTGGAAAAGGAAGATCATAAAAAGTTAGCAATTTTTCAAACGTCACAGAAATGGCTACAATAAAACCATTGTGCACAGTTCAAATAAATACAAGTTCCCAAAATAACTTAAGATGTATGGGGAATATGGTGGTCATCACTATGTGCCATACCGGTTGCCGCAGGCGATCATGTCCTTGCACAATCTTCTATCTACAGCGCATCGTATCAGTTCTGTTGTTGACTGTTTTGCATGCCATGACACCAAGCTATCTAGTATTTCTTTCACTTTGTCGTCCGCGATCTCTCTTTCCTTGTATTTTGCCAGTTGTAACCAAGTATTCTTTCTCTTTCCTCTTTTCATGATGTGACCAAAAAATGTTGATTGTTTCTTTCTGATGTTTTTTAGGAGCTCCCTTTTTGTGTTTGCCTCTTTGAGAATTTCCTCATTGGTCTTTTTAGTTGTCCAGGAAACTTCCAACATTCTTCTGAGAAATCCCATCTCTGTGGCCTCGAACCGTCTTTTCATTTGTTTTTCTACTGTCCATTATTCGCTTCCATAGGTCAGAATTGGTTCTATATAGCACCGATGAATTCTCTTTCCCACTTCTATTGACATAGATTTGTTGCATAAGATATTTTTCATTTTCTGAAACGTTATTTTGGCCTGCGCTATCCTGCTTTTTATTTCTGTGGTGCATCTTCCATCTGATGTTATTATTGTGCCCAAGTATTTGAATCGTTACACTTGTTTCAGATTCGTCCTGTTTTTTTTTTTATGCTGCATGATGGTGATGATTGTTTCTTCGATATAACCATTACTTCTGTTTTCTTACTATTCAGACTGAGACCTTTCTTGTTGCTTTCTTTTACTATTATGTCTATCACTTCTTGTAGTTCATTCTCTGTCTCTGCTATTATTGTGTTAGCTCTCACATTTTTAACTTACCAAAGGCATATTTCATGGGTAGTGTGGTCGACACTAAACTAGGCCGCCCAACTTTCCAAAAAGACAATCTCTGGTATCCTTTCTAGAAGATAGGTCAACCCTGGAGCCGTGTCGATCCCACTTGTGGGAAGTGAATCGAAACCCTTCGGTCTTTACCTAGCGCAGTAACCACTCGGCCAACTACTTCCATTGCTTTGTTAAGAACATCTTATTTTCCTCGACGACGTGGGACACAACGTCCCCTATCAGTACAATTAAGTTTTATTGTTGTTGTTTTTCTTATTATTTTTCTTCCTCTTCTTCATCCCTTCTTCATCTTTTTCTCTTCTCTTCTTCTGCTCTTGAACTCCCTGTGGAGCATTGATCCTCTAACACTTTCTAAGCCGTCCTGTTTGGTGCCATTCTCTTAAGATCGCTCCATGCCTATTCCATCTTCTTCATCTCTGCTTCTACCTCTGCTTTTCCTCAAGTATATTTTGGTTTTCCACTTTATCTCTTCCTCTAGGGATTCCAAAACTGGACATATCGTTTAATACTCTCAGTTGGCTTCCGCAATATGTGTCATATCCATCGCCATCGTCGTATCCTCTTCTTCCAGTGGTATCTGTCTGGTGCTTTCCCATAATTCTAAAGTAGTAGCTTTGTCCTGCTTTTCCCATCCTTTTATTCTACCCAAGCATCCATTAATGAAAGTATGTGCCGTTATGTACTCGTAGTAAACAAAACAAAAATGTAATCCCTCTATATCACAAGCTTTGTACAAATTTGTTTTTCATTATTTTTTTTTTAATGGAGCAATTTGTGTAAAGTAACATTCATTCTGTTCGCAATATTACTATACCGAAGTCTGCATTTCTTTTAATGAATTGACCACTAAATACTAATTCAGAAATATCTGCAGAACTTATCTTATCTTTGTTATTCTCATGTTATTGAGCCGAAGGGCGTCAGCTCAAAGGCATCTGGGTTCATAACAACAACACTAAATACTCGCTCATCCAGTGAACAGCCATTTCCAGCCATCTTGTGTGAACTCACAGATACTGTGCGCTAACGCTCACGAACAACAACCGTATTTTGTAGGAACCTCCAGTCAAATGCCATTTTTTAAAGTAGAGAGGCGTGTGAGAAGATGTCACATCATTTGGACGCCACACATGCCCTGCAGACACACTTCTGTTAAAATCCTCGGATAAAGAACTCATTCTTGCTCACATTTGTTGTTGCAATATCTTCATTGGTGCTATAATTACTGAGGAAATGCCTGGTTCGGTGGCGAGAGAGACATCCTGTGCTAATTGAATATACGCGTGTTTCATCAAACAGACATTGATCCTCTTCTTCTCTTACATCATTCTCCCAAAGTCTCACCATCGTTAGTCTTATCATCATCATCATCATCATCATCATCATTATCGAGTGCCATCTCCGTGACGAAGGTTGGCTACCACGGAACGCCATTCTGCTCTGTCTCTTGCTTTGGTGGTGCAGGTTATCATAGGCTGCTTTGTCCATCTTTTGATGTTACTCGTCCATGCTAGTCTTATCAGCCTTTGCCTCTTTTATCCCGTATTTTCCCCTCCAGGATTACTATTAGTAGGCTGTTGTGTCTTTTAACATGGCCCAAAAATCTTAAGTCAAATCAAAAATAACAAATATATTTTTAAAACAAAATGTAGTTAAGTTTGGTGTAGTTTGCAAGTCTGCGCTTTTCAGCTGAAAATATCCGTTGTTCATTTCCGAGCAACATATTTTTAGTACTGGGTCGGTCTCAACTTCTACTTGCATTGCTAGACTAAAAGTTCATTACTAGAACCACCGGAGCGATGTGATGTAGTATCTACTCGTGGATAAGCTGCTACTAAGCTCCTCGTGGTTGGGTGGTCTATAGGTAGGACATCAGTTTGTGCGCAAGAAGATCCCGCGTTCGAATCCTGCCATAAGTAAAAGTAAGAGTAAAGTGCCCTATCACACCAAGTGACGTATGGGGAATATGGTGTTAGTGACCATACATTTTACAGACATTCAACACATGATTTTTGAGGTAATGTGGTCGGTATTACGCCCGTGCCGCTTTACTTTCCCCAGAAAAAAATTCGGTACCCATTTAAGGCTGGGTGAACCCGGAAGTCGTCGGTTGGGATCGAACTCTACCTCTTGTCCTTTGTAGTCCAGTTCACTAACCACTGAGCTATCGCTGCTCCCCGATCCTGCCATACGCGGTAGGTATCTTTCTCATGGAACCCGTGGTTTCGTCGTGGCATTACCACAAACACTATTCTCTGGGCAGTGTTGACCCAGGGTTTAATTCACTCGGAAAGTGCAAAAAAAAAAAACATGACTTCTCGTGTTCATTACTAAAAACAACTATCTTTACGATACATAGTACCATTGCTGGTGTATGTCGGGGGGCTCACGATAGAGCCAGAGGAATAAAGGCCGCTTGGTCAAAGCCGCCGCCACCACGTGTGAAACTCAGGATTTTTATATCACCCCGATAGAAAAACAACCTCGTTTTCATTGTGAAGACAAAATGGCCGCTATCCGTGCAAAATTGCTAAGACATTAACAATCTACCCATTCCGATGACGGCGGATGTGTCGGGTCAGAAGGGGTCGAAATAGAAGCTTGTCGTAAACTAGCGACTCAATACATGTACATCTACTCAATGAATGAACGCTAAAGAACACCACCGTTGCCACTTATCCGGCGCAAAAAGTCGCTCTGAGTCGCTGGCTATGACAGCCTTGGCGCTGTCAAGTTGTCTTGGTACCAGAAATTGTTCACTTTGTACCTGCATTACCTGGTCTGATATTATTGATATTTTTTAATGTGACTTAGTTCTCTCTTTCCCTCTCTCTCTCTCTCCTGACACTAGTAACCTCAAACCTCACTAACATGGATAGATAAATCCCCACCCACCCAGGAATAAAATACTCACCATTATATAGTACATCGTGTTGCCATAGTAACTGACGCTTATCAATCATGTTGATAATTATCCTTCAGTATGACGTCATTATTCAACCTCTCCCAACTGTGAAAACAAGAAAGTTTTCATAATAACACCCTCACATATAAGTATTTCAATAACCTTGGAATAGTTATATTCTCTCAACAAACGTATGGTTTAGATATATGATTATAGAATATGCCACAGTCACGTTGCGTCATCCCCGCATCGAATGTTGACTACCATGGAGTTAAATTTCACTGTCTTTTGCCTTAATCGTTAACAATATCATCGGTTATACTGCCCAACTCATGTTGTCAGCCCTCTTAAGTCTTTGTTCGCCTCTGCATCATTTGTCTTGCATTTTCACTGCAGTCTTCTGCTTCTTCTACCTTTGAGCTCCCTGTGGAGCATATGTCTTCAACAAACACTTTCCAGGCCGTTCAGTTTCTTGCCATTCTTATAAGATCATACCATGTCTTCCCTATCATCTTCATCTCTGCTTCCATCTGTCTTCTCCAAGAATACCTTGGTATTCCTTGTCTTTTTCCATGGGGATTCCAAAAAAGGGCCTGTTGTGTAATATCTCTCAGTTGGCTTCCGCAGTGTGTGTCCTGTCCAGCGCCATCGTCTTCGCTGTTTCTCTCTTTCCACTGCAATGTGACCTAATTAATTTATTGTAACTCTTGAAGTGCTCAAAGATATTTCATTTGTCGTGTTCATGTTGCATTACTCTAAAACTTTATGATTTCTTTTCTTCTCTGTTAGACCAATTCATCTTCAAGTAATAATGCTGCTTCTGTAATTCTTTTAATAAATGTTAACACACCTGCTCGACGGGGTCAAATTCTAATAATTAGATTGGCTCCCAATACATGAATCACTACACAGTTTCCTATCATTGAGGCACTGATGAGTTTATCCTGTTGCTGGTTAGATTCTTCTACCTTTCAGCTCCCTGTGGAGCACAGGTCTTCAACAAACACTTTCCAGGCCGTTCTGTTGCTTGCCATTCTCTGTAAGTTCATCCCTTATCTTGCAGGTTAGATTAATGGAGATTAAAGTAATAGAAGAAGAATGATAGCGATGTAGAGGGAGGAGGAAAAGAAGAAGAGGAAGAAAGAGTAGGGGGATGAGGAGAAGAAGGAAGAGAATAAGAGGAAGTGGAAAAAGAATAATGAGAGGGAGAAGAAGAAAATAAGAAGAAGACGAGAGAAGAAGAGAGAAGAAGAGAGTAGAAGAAGAGGTGAAAGAAGAATAATGAGAGGACGAAGAAGAAATATACGAAGAAGACGAGAGAAGAAGAAGAATAAGCGGAGGAAGAATAATGAGAGGGAGAAGAATAAAAATAAGAGGAAGAGGAAGAAGAAGAAGATCGCTTTATATAATGTATGTAGTAGGAAGTATATACCCCACAGGATACATACCAAATGAACTAAAAACATCAACTTTCATTGCATTGCCTAAAAAGAATGGTGCAGTTGAATGCAGTGACTTTAGAACAATAAGCCTAATGAGTCATGTTACAAAAATCTTGCTAAAAGTTATACAAGGAAGGATTCAGAATAAAATCAATACTGAATTAGATGAGCAGCAATTTGGATTTAGGAAAAATAGCGGGACAAAAGAAACCATATTCAGCATGAGAACATTAATTGAAAAGTACACAGAAGTAAACAAACCAATATATGCCTGCTTCATAGACTACACCAAAGCTTTTGATAGAGTACACCACAAACAACTTATAGAATGCCTAAAAGAGATACATCTAGATGACATGGATATACGACTAATATGCAATCTATACTGGGAGCAAACAGCAATAATAAAATATAACAAAGAGTTCTCTACACCCATTGATACAAAAAGAGGAGTAAAGACAAGGATGCATCATATCACCAAGCTTGTTCAAACTAAACACTGAGCAAATCTTTAAAAACATCATAGAGATGCCAGGCCTACAAATTAATGGAAAGATAATCAACAACCTAAGATATGCTGACGATACTGTACTACTAGCAGAAAATCCTAAAGACCTACAACAATTACTTAATGAAATAAACACGACAAGCAAAAAATATGGACTAGATATGAATATCAAAAAGACTAAAACTATAATCATAAACAAAGAAAATACTCAAAACCCACAAGTGGATATCAAAATTGAAGGAATAGACCTTGAGACAGTTCAGAACTACAACTACCTTGGACATACTATAACCAGTGATGGAAAATGTACAACTGAAATAAACAAAAGAATAGGAATGGCAAAAAGTAATTTTAATGTCATGAAGGACATACTAACATCAAAACAAATAACACCAGAGCTAAAACTAAGAATAGCAAAATGTTACATCTTCTCAATATTCCTATATGGTGCTGAAACATGGACATTAGACAAGAAAACAGAACAGAGAATTGAAGCCTTTGAAATGTGGATATATAGAAGAATAGGTAGAATTGGATGGAAGGAAAAGAAAACAAACGATGAAGTCTTAAAACAACTAAAAATGAAAAGAGAACTTCTGAACACAATTAGAACAAGACAAATGCGATTCTTGGGCCATGTTAAAAGACACAACAGCCTACTAAAAGTAATCCTGGAGGGGAAAATACAAGGTAAAAGAGGCAGAGGCAGACCAAGATTAACATGGACGAGTAACATCAAAAGATGGACAAATCAACCGATGACAACCTGCACCATCAAAGCAAGAGATAGAGCAGAATGGCGCTCCATGGTGGCCAACCTTCGTTGATGAGACGGCACTCGATGATGATGAGTAGGAAGGTAAACACATTAATTCATAAAACAAAAGGGCAGGAGAAAGGAGACGAGGACAGTCACCACGAATGCATCTTGTTCCTTTTCCTTCTGTGGCCGGATCTGTCTATCCAAAATTGCCAGATTCAGCTACGAGAGAAGTTGTTCAGCAAAGCAGCATCCAGCATAAGATACTAATATTTCTACCAAACTACTGACTTATGATTGCTAGCTACCAACCTCCTGTAAAGACGTCAAAGACCACATATAAACCTTACACAGGGAAAATGTAAAGCTGAAATGGCTGTAAGAAGATAATGCTGTCGCACGAATAAGTGCACGCGAGAAT
Source organism: Megaustenia siamemsis (assembly GCA_032433765.1). Lineage (NCBI taxonomy): Eukaryota > Metazoa > Mollusca > Gastropoda > Stylommatophora > Ariophantidae > Megaustenia > Megaustenia siamemsis. The sequence goes on from JAVIAB010000008.1 coordinate 33,212,928, forward strand.
ATCAATGCTCATGTAATAAGAGTTTTAACAGTGCAGCTCTAACAAAGCTCTCTGCTAACAGAGGCTGCTGAATGAGGAGGCTATTGAATTCAACGATTTGGGAACATATCTATCTATCTATCTATCTATTGTCCCTTCGAGCCGAAGACGGCACATAGGGCAGAACCACAATCTCAAAAACAGACACCTTGCGTGCCAAAATGGCACATATTGCAGAGATCACTGCTCAATGGAGCTGTTTCCATAACAATACTTTTTACAATGACAGCTTGTCAAGCCATCGATCAAACCTCCTTAGTCGTCTCTTACGACATGCCTGGAAGGTCACAGTGTCACTATTCTTTACCTCACTCATAATGAGACCCCGGTAACACACGGGAAACATAGCCACAAAATAAAGAAAAACAAAATTGACTGCCAACAGAAACATATGTATCATTACGACGTCATAGACGGGAACATTACGACGTCATGGACGGGAACATTACGACGTCATGGACGGGAACATTACGACGTCATGGACGGGAACATTATGACGTCATGGACGGGAAATGTTTGAGAAATTTTATTCTTTTTTTTTTTCATTCCTGTGGCACTTATTTTTAAAAACAAAATATTTCTTTATGTTGAGACTGTGACAACCTTCATCATCATGTGCCATACCGGTTGGCGTAGGCGATCATGTCCTTCCACAATCTTCTATCCACAGTACATCGTATCAGTTCTGTTGTTGACTGTTTTCCATGCCATGACACCAAGCTATCCAGTATTTTCTCTCCTTGTCGTCCGCGATCTCTCTTTCCTTTTATTTTGCCAGTTGTAACCAAGTATTCCAACTTTCCTATTCTCATGATGTGCCCGAAAAATTCTGATTGTTTCTTTCTGACGTTTTTTTAGGAGCTCCCTTTTTGTGTTGGCCTCTTTGAGAACTTCCTCATTGGTATTTTTAGCTGTCCAGGGAACTTTCAACATTAGATCAACAGTTTATTGTAATTTTTTACTCTTTTATTTTGTAATATTTTGTGGTTTAGTCTATGTGTTCATTTTAATAAATAGCAAGCGAAATGCACGCTTAATAAGGAAGAGCACGTATCGCTGTCTTAGGCATGGAGAACCAATTTTAAAGGCTCTATCATTACATATTATATTTTTTTTTCTTCAAAGACTATCAACAAATCTACGTGGTCAGTATAAAGCCAAGCATGGCTCATAAAGAATATTTTGCGCCCTATTTTTAGAATTTTGGAAAAACTTAAACCGTTCGGTTTGAGATTAAAAAAAATAAAATTATAACATTTAGGATCTGAACCCAAGCCATCAGGTCAGTATGCAATTGCACAAACCACTTCGTTCCTTTAGTGTTGACCACGTACTCCAAGAGTGTACTGTATATATTTACAGTTAGTTGTTATATCAACACAACACCAATTGTTACATCAACACAACATCAATTGTTACATCAACACAACATCAATTGTTACATCAACACAACACCAATTGTTACATCCACCCAACACCAATTGTTACATCCACACAACACCAATTGTTACATCCTCACAACACCAATTGTTACATCCACACAACACCAATTGTTACATCCACACAACACCAATTGTTACATCCACACAAAACCAATTGTTACATCCTCACAACATCAATTGTTACATCAACACAACACCAATTGTTACATCCTCACAACATCAATTTTTACATCCACACAACACCAATTGTTACATCCTCACAACATCAATTGTTACATCAACACAACATCAATTGTTACATCCTCACAACATCAATTGTTATATCAACACAACACCAATTGTTACATCCACACAACACCAATTGTTATATCCACACAACACCAATTGTTACATCCTCACAACACCTATTGTTACATCCACACAACACCAATTGTAACATCCTCACAACAACAATTGTTACATCAACACAACACCAATTGTTACATCCTCACAACATCAATTGTTATATCAACACAACACCAATTGTTACATCCTCACAACATCAATTGTTACATCAACACAACATCAATTGTTACATCATCACAACATCAATTGATATATCAACACAACACCAATTGTTACATCCACACAACACCAATTGTTACATCCACACAACACCAATTGTTACATCCTCACAACATCAATTGTTACATCAACACAACACCAATTGTTACATCCACACAACACCAATTGTTACATCCACACAACACCAATTGTTACATCCTCACAACACCAATTGTTACATCCACACAACACCAATTGTTACATCCACACAACACCAATTGTTACATCCTCACAACATCAATTGTTACATCAACACAACATCAATTGTTACATCCTCACAACATCAATTGTTACATCAACACAACACCAATTGTTACATCCTCACAACACCAATTGTTACATCAACACAACACCAATTGTTACATCCTCACAACACCAATTGTTACATCCTCACAACACCAATTGTTGCATCAACCCAACACCAATTGTTACATCCTCACAACACCAATTGTAACATCAACACAACACCAATTGTTACATCCCAACAACACCAATTTTTACATTCTCACAACACCAATTGTTACATCCATACAATATCAGTTGTTACATCAACACAACATCAATTGTTACATCCTCACAACACCAATTGTAACATCAACACAACACCAATTGTTACATCCCAACAACACCAATTTTTACATCCTCACAACACCAATTGTTACATCCATACAATATCAGTTGTTACGTCAACACAACATCAATTGTTACATCCACACCCAACCCATTACTACATCCACACAACATCAATTGTTACATCAACACAACACCAATTGTTACATCAACACAACACCAATTGTTACATCCACACAACAGCCATTGTTACATCCACACAACACCTATTGTTACATCCACACAACACCCATTGTTACATCAACGCAACACCAATTGTTACATCCACACTCCACCCATTGTTACATCAACACAACACCAATTGTTACATTCACACAACACCCATTGTTACATCAACGCAACACCAATTGTTACATCCACACTCCACCAATTGTTACATCAACACAACACCCATTGTTACATCCACACTCCACCAATTGTTACATCAACACAACACCAATTGTTACATTCACACAACACCAATTGTTACATCCACACAACACCAATTGTTACATCCACACTCCACCCATTAATATATCCACACAACACCAATTGTTACATTCACACAGCACCAATTGTTATATTCACACAACACCAATATTTACATCCACACACCACCAATTGTTATATTCACACAACACCAATATTTACATCCACACAACACCAATTGTTATATTCACACAACACCAATATTTACATCCACACAACACCAACTGTTACATCCACACTCCAGCAATTGTTACATCCACACTCCACCAATTGTTACATTCACACAACACCAATTGTTACACCCTCACATCTCTCTATCCCCAGTTATCCGACTCAATGACGTGTCTTCCGCTGTCCGATACATTCTCTGGGGTTTAGCCAATGCTTTGTTCAAGCTATGGCATTTAAACCCCGTCTCTCTCGTCCTTCGACGATGGCGTCAGCTACATCGCCTGAACACCCGGATGGCGCTGAGCATCAGACCCAGGATAATAGATCTGGCCAGAGACTTCTTTCTCTCAGGTTAGTAATAAGAGAAATCTCGAACAAGATATATTTAATTCATCATCATCATCACTGTGTGACGTCTTTACAATGAAGGTTGACCATTTCTCCCACTCTCTTGTGTTGCATGTTGTTCTCTTGACAATCTCATGATGGTAGTCATTACGATTTAGTATGTGTTTACCTTCTGTGTCATTTATCCTAAAAGTTTCCTTTTCAAGATGAGACTTTTTTTAAAATCATTACGTTTTTATTTGATTTAAAAGTGTTCATTTGTTTTGTTCATAACCATCATCATCACCATTACGCCTAATGCAGGTGAAAGTGGCTTTATTCTTTTCTCTCCCCAATCTGGTCAGTGCCCCAGTAGCCCCACTATTCTCTCCCCAATCTGGTCAAGGCCCCAGTAGCCACACTTTCTCTTCCCAATCTGGTCAGGGCCCCAGTAGCCACACTCTTCTCTCCCCAATCTGGTCAGGGCCCCAGTAGCCACACTTTTCTCTCCCCAATCTGGTCAAGGCCCCAGTAGCCACACTTTTCTCTTCACAATCTCGTCAAGGCCCCAGTAGCCACACTTTTCTCTCCCCAATCTGGTCAGTGCCCCAGTAGCCACACTTTTCTCTTCACAATCTCGTCAAGGCCCCAGTAGCCACACTTTTCTCTCCCCAATCTGGTCAGTGCCCCAGTAGCCACACTTTTCTCTTCACAATCAAGTCAGGGCCCCAGTAGCCACACTTTTCTCTCCCCAATTTGGTCAAGGCCCCAGTAGCCACACTTTTCTCTTCACAATCTGGTCAGGGCCCCAGTAGCCACACTCTTCTCTCCCCAATTTGGTCAAGGCCCCAGTAGCCACACTTTTCTCTTCCTAATCTGGTCAGGGCCCCAGTAGCCACACTTTTCTCTCCCCAATTTGGTCAGGGCCCCAGTAGCCACACTCTTCTCTCCCCAATCTGGTCAGGGTCCCAGTAGCTACACTTTTCTCTCCCCAATCTGGTCACGGTCCCAGTAGCCACACTTTTCTCTCCCCAAATCTTGTCAGGGTCCCAGTAGCCACACTTTTCTCTCCCCCAATCTAGTCAGGACCCCAGTAGCCACACCTTTCTCTCCCCAATCTAGTCAGGACCACAGTAGCCACACTTTTCTCTCCCCAATCTGGTCAGGGCCCCAGTAGCCACACTTTTCTCTCCCCAATCTAGTCAGGACCCCGGTAGCCACACTTTTCTCTCCCCAATCTGGTCAGGGCCCCAGTAGCCACACTTTTCTCTCCCCAATCTAGTCAGGACCCCAGTAGCCACACTTTTCTCTCCCCAATCTAGTCAGGACCCCAGCAGCCACACTTTTCTCTCCCCAATCTGGTCAGGGCCCCAGCAGCCACACTTTTCTCTCCCCAATCTGGTCAGGACCCCAGCAGCCACACTTTTCTCTCCCCAATCTAGTCAGGACCCCAGCAGCCACACTTTTCTCTCCCCAATCTGGTCAGGACCCCTTTAGCCACACTTTTCTGGATGTCACTATGGCATATCCCCTGAATGATGAAAGACACATGAGAAAGGAAAAGAAGAAGACTAAAGTATAATTAATCATTAAGATTAGACATTAAGACTGTTGTACACACTGGTAATTTATTATTATTCGTACGTGCATGAAAACTGGGACTATAAATGCAGAATTAGGAGAACAAATATAAAAGTACGGCAATTAAATTTTATAGTAAAAGCCTCGCCATCACAAACTAGGAGGATATTAAAATAGTTACCAACACATGTTGGTCCACAAGGGGAGCTTATTATATTGAATTTTTTTTAAAAAGGGGAAATTATTCTAGGAGTTGACGTCATAAGATCCAACGGTTTAGTGATGACCAACTTACTGGGAACAGTGAAAGGAAGGAGGTATCAACATCAAGCACCGTGTACGCCTGAGAGGCATGTCAATCCAGAACGTTTCATACAGTGGTTGATCAAGTCACATGCTAATAAACCACTGAAGTAAACTGGCATGGGTCTTTTCTCTCTGCTTTCCTCTAACTGTTTTCCCTTGAATTTTCCTTTTATTGCAATATATTCCGGCTCTTCACTTCTCATAACTTCTCATATTCATGGTGAGTATATGACGATTGTTTCTACATGATGTTATAAATAATCGTTCTTTTTCTTTCAGTTTTCCTTGGCCACATCTGTTTTCTTTGTGCTTCCCATATGATGATGGATTTCTTAAGATTATTCTGTAAAACCACTCTATCGAGTTGCTCCTCTGTTGTTAGATTGTACATGATTCACATCTACATGTTTAGACCGGAATTTGTTCCTCTGTTGTCTGATTGTACATGATTCACATCTACATGTTCAGATCGGAATTTGTTCCTCTGTTGTCAGATTGTACATGATTCACATCTACATGTTCAGACTGGCTCTACGTAAAACTGAAAAGCTATTTATTTTTCTATTTACAAAAAAAGGGATATCATTATATTTTCTCATTCTTTGGAATGCAGTCTTTCCATGAGCTAATTTTAAGCTTACCTCTGTTGTGCATGTGTCATCTGACGTTAATATCTCAGGAATTAAAAAGGTAAACAAACTACTAAAGCGTAATATTGCGAGCCAGGTGAGGAGTGTGACGCCACTGGAACTTAAAAGATATGCTGCTTGATTGCTTGCGTTCGGCCGATGACTAAAGGAATACACCTCTTCATCATCCGCCCTTAAAAGGACAATAAATTGCGTGTTTTCGTTGTGTTGCTGTTTGCAGTAAAACTGTGATATTTGTGCTTTTCGGCCCAACACATCCGACTTATCATGTTATTTCCGAGTACCGGGTTATCTTCCCTCTTCGATCCCTACTCGCTTGGCCAGACTAGACAAGTTAATCTGTTTCTAGAGGTACTGCGAAGAGATGGAGTAGGGTCTGGATGGTTCTGGTTCACTGATCCTGGCGCAGGCCATCAGCTGTGAGTAGCTGACAGCTCCAAGCTCGGCTGCTGTTAGGCACCTTGCCTCCACTTACAGGATGTAACAAGTAAAATAATGATCGACACTTCACTCGTCGATTCCATATAAATGGTTTAATTGTCGATCAGAGCGTTTTTTAATACATGAAGAATTTTTATTTATTTTTTACAATATGGAATATTTGTATGTACTCTCAACGGCAACAGACGAGAGGCGAAAGAGAAAGCTTCTAAGTTGGGTCAAGTCTATTCTACCATGGCTAGGAGAGGAGGTTCTTGACTTTTCCGCCTCTTGGCAAGATGGCATCGTCCTGTGTGCTCTCATGGAATCGATCAGCCCAGGGGCGTGTCCGAGGTTTAACCTTCTCAAGCCACATCACAGAGTCAACAACTGTCGGTTAGGTATCCAGCTGGCTATGCGGTACCTGCACGTGACTGAGGTAAGAGTTTGTCTGGTACACTTCTATATCTATTACGGAATTTGTACATGTTTTTGGGGGGTCTGCCGTTGTCTTGACATGCACAGGGGATGCCAGTGCACTCGTTACTTTGTGAATATGAGAACGTTTTTATTTCAAGTTAGTTCAATGTCATCCAGGTGTCCTGTTGAGCCAAATAACAAATAATGATTACCTGGCACACCTAGTTTCACAAGGCAATAACAGTGCGGAAGAATACCTGCCTCTCCCTTTCACTTGGTGACAATAATGATTGAAACTTGGGGGGGGGGGAAGGAGGTGTTGTGGACTGCCAAAATAAGTCGTAGTTAAAGTATCCAAAGCAACCCAACATACGTGATCCATAGAAACAACTAAAATATGGGAGAGTCTAATCTGGTAATGAAGCTAAAAACAAAACATGCCCTGAAATTGGGAGGAGCGTAGGGGTTGGACTGACATAACAAGTTATAGTTTAAGTATTAAGAACAACCCGATATACGGGATCCATTGAAACAACTGAAATATGAGAGAGTAAAATTTGGTATTGAAGCTAGAAACAAAACATTCCCCTTTTTACGTCTCATCATTACTTCTGTTGTTGTTGTTGTTATTATTATTATTATTATTATTACTGTGCATTACGTTTCATTGCTTCTACACTTCTATGATAGCGTTGTATTAATTTTCTTATATTTCTTGATTTTTAAGGATTTGTTTTTTGTTTTTGTCCACGTTGAAGATCATACGGCCGAAACGTTGGTTCTCTGGCCTTGTCATGTTCGCGAAGCTGTAACATTCTAGTCATTGTCTTCTATTGCACACTGTTAGTCAACCTTGGAACAGATTAAATCTCTTACACAAACAAAACTTTCAGAACTGCAGCTACTCTGTGGAAGCTGATTTTTGAACTTAACACTCAAACTTGACACCCTTCAGTTCTAGTTGGGCAGACATTTTAGTTCACTGTTTATTCACAGTCGCTTCCGAAACTCTACACTTTCACAGTCGCTTCCGAAACTCTACACTTTCACAGTCGCTTCCGAAACTCTACACTTTCACAGTCGCTTCCGAAACTCTACACTTTCACAGTCGGAGGACAGGTCCTTGTACCTAGGATTTTTGTTTGTGTTCGCCAGCTTTCACCTCTGACGAAGTCTCTAGAGACTAGGAACTCAATTTTGCGTGTTAATCCGTTTTTCCCTAGCAGCCGTGTGCACAGGTTTCCCTCACCGCACAGGCAGATAACTCCATCTTCGTAAATACTCATATTTTTTACGTCCATGAGTAATTGACGTTTCAAGCCGGGCCTCGCTGCAGAGACCAGGGGTGGTTGCCGCAGAGAGAAAATCATAAATAAAAATCCCAACTGATACAGCCGGGATTTGAATCTACAACCAGTCCCCGTACCTACGACTATTATAATACATGTCCGTAGAACCGTAAACTAATCACGTCACCTTCGTCACTGCAATTATTAGGGAAAAATTCACATGTTTCCATCAACATCATACACATGGTCACGTGCCTACGAGAGAGAGAGAGGGTAAACGTTACTTCAGGAACATCTCCACTGAATGACATGTAATGCTAGGGCACCACATTACCTGCATTATCACAATAATGTCATCTACCACTTCATATCCCCTCTTGTTGCATCTCTTCTGTCTCTGTTTTCCAACCAGCTGCCTTTGAGCCCTGAAGAGATAGCCATTGCTGACGATGACTCCGAAGTGAAAATTTGTCACCTCGTCCAACTGTTGAAATGGAAATACCAGAAACAAGGGAGCAAACCCACCGTGTTTTCAAACGTCACTGTGGATCAGGCAGCCCCGTGCAAATGTCAAGCTCGAGGGACTGGTATCAAAGCCGGCATTGTAGGTGGGTCTATGTTAGCTGTTACCATAAACTATTGTTGTTTCTTTTCCATAACAAACAGGTTAGTTGCATAGATTTATCTAAGACATGCTCTGGCGTAGTGTTCTCCCCATTACTCAATTATGTAAAAAAAAAAAAAGTAGTTTTCATCCACGCTAATCTAAGCGTAATGTGATGTTAGGGACTATTATTTTATATGACCAACGTCACAGACTGTGAGCATAATAGTGCATCCATATTCTCTCTCTCTCTCTCTCTCTCTCTCTCTCTCTCTTTTCTCTCTCTCTCTCTCTCTCTCTCTCTCTCTCTCTGCGATCAAAACTCAATCAGAGTAGGATTCCAGACTCTCTCATGAAGTCAGCTGTCTTTTTATGTGATTCGATTGCCCCATATAGTTTCTCTTCCAGGGAGGTGGGTGTGGACCACATTGCTCTTCTCAGGTCTGTGTACTGGGGGCAATCCTGTAGAACATGTTTTGTAGTCATATTGTCCAGTATACAGTGTACATCCATACGAATGTGTTAGTATCTACAACTTTAAAAAAAAAAAAAAAAACTTGCTCCAAAATCAGATAATTTCCTCTCAGCTTTAAAAATATCTGGAACACTTTGTTGCAAGTAACATATCACATACATTAACCCTAGATTGTGCTAGGATCTCATCAATGTCTTTCCCCGTCGAATCAATTAAATCGTTTGTGCGCAGCTGTGACTGCAAAAAGTCTGCACATTCACAGACACAAATTTCTAATCTATGAATCTTGTGTCGAATTTTCTCAGAGGTGAACTTTCCAAGCGGTGAATATTTCCGTAAACCCTATACGTTTTTTTCCGCTCATTTCCAGACACATCGACTCTATGTTTATTTCGAAACGTTGACTGTGACTTGCTTGCTTGCGTGCTTTCGCCCGATGACTAAAGGAGTATACCTCTTCATCATCATAATAAGTACATCCATACAGCATTGTCTCGAGGCAAGACGCCGGCTTCGAGACAGAGAGGTTGTGGGTTCAAATTGTGACTTTTTTTTTTCGTTCGCCAGCTTTTACCTCTGACGAAGTCCCTAGAGACTAGGAACTGAATTTTGCGTGTTAATCCATTTTTCCCTGGCAACCGGTGTGCGCAGGGGTCCCCTCGCCGCACAGGCAGATAACTCCGACTTCGGAGGTACTCATATTTTTTCGTCGATGAGTAATTGACGTTTCAGGCCGGGACTCGTGGCAGAAATTGACTGTCACTTGAAAAGGATCTAACTGACCTCGAGATGAGACCAAAAACAATGATAGCCCAAAGTGTGGTGTGAAAAAAGTACCTTTTCATTGTAAAGCGACAGATCGCTAACCTCATAACATAATCATATACAAAAAGAGTAGGCATTTGTATGTTATTACTAGGTCCAGAGAAGTGTCTGGTATGTGCAGTAATTTCACTTGTATGTTATTACTAGGTCCAGAGAAATGTCTGGTTACGTGCAGTAATTTCACTTGTATGTTATTACTAGGTCCAGAGAAGTGTCTGGTTACGTGCAGTAATTTCAATTGTATGTTATTACTAGGTCCAGAGAAGTGTCTGGTACGTGCAGTAATTTCAATTGTATGTTATTACTAGGTCCAGAGAAGTGTCTGTTTACGTGCAGTAATTTCACTTGCATGTTTAATACTAGGTCCAGAGAAGTGGCTGGTTACGTGCAGTAATTTCACTTGTATGTTATTACTAGGTCCAGAGAAGTGTCTGGTTACGTGCAGTAATTTCACTTGTATGTTATTACTAGGTCCAGAGAAATGTCTGGTTACGTGCAGTAATTTCACTTGTATGTTATTACTAGGTCCAGAGAAGTGTCTGGTTACGTGCAGTAATTTCAATTGTATGTTATTACTAGGTCCAGAGAAGTGTCTGGTACGTGCAGTAATTTCAATTGTATGTTATTACTAGGTCCAGAGAAGTGTCTGGTTACGTGCAGTAATTTCACTTGTATGTTATTACTAGGTCCAGAGAAGTGTCTGGTTACGTGCAGTAATTTCACTTGTATGTTATTACTAGGTCCAGAGAAGTGGCTGGTTACGTGCAGTAATTTCACTTGTATGTTATTACTAGGTCCAGAGAAGTGTCTGGTTACTTGCAGTAATTTCAATTGTAAACAATTTCTTGCTTCATTCTCTCATCAAACAGGAAAGAGAACGAAGTTCAACATCTTGGCTGATACTGTCACAAACTTGGACCTGCAGATTGAGATTAGGGGCCCCAATAACGAGGTACCTACAGATGTTATCATTTATTATTTATAATCCCTACAGATTTTATCATTTATTATTTATAATCCCTACAGATTTTATCATTTATTATTTATAATGCCTACACAGTTATCATTTATTATTTATAATGCCTACAAAGTTATCATTTATTATTTATAATGCCTATAAAGTTATCATGTATTATTTATAATGTCTACAAAGTTATCATGTATTATTTATGTCTAAAAATTTATCATTTATTATTTAAATACCTACAATCTACAGATAGTCAATAACCTAAGATATGCTGATGATACTGTACTACTAGCAGAAAATCCTAAAGATCTACAACAATTACTTAATGTAATAAACATGACAAGCAAAAAATATGGACTAGATATGAATATCAAAAAGACTAAAACTATGATCATAAACAAAAAAAAAATTTTCAAGACCTACAATTAAATATTAAAGTTGAAGGAATACATCTAGAGACGAGACAGTTCAGAACTACCTGGGACATACTATAACCAGTGATAGAAAATGTACAACTGAAATAAATAAAAGAATAGGTATGGCAAAAAGTAATTTCAATGCCATGAAAAATATACTAACATCAAAACAAATAACACCAGGACTAAAACTCAGAATAGCAAAATGTTACATCTTCTCAATATTCCTGTATGGTGCAGAAACATGGACATTAGACTAGAAAACAGAACAGAAAATTGAAGCCTTTGAAATGTGGATTTATAGAAGAATAGGTAGAATTGGATGGAAAGAAAAGAAAACAAACGAGGACGTTTTAATATAACTTAAAATGAAAAGAGAACTACTAAACACAATTAAAGCAAAACAAATAATATTTTTGGGTCATGTTAAAAGACACAACAGCCTAATAAAAGTAATATTGGATGGGAAAATACAAGGAATAAGAGGCAGAGGCAAACCAAGACTAACATGGACGAGTAACATTAATAGATGGACAAGTCAGCCTATGACAATCTGCACCATCAAAGCAAGAGACAGAGTGGAATGGCGCTCCATGGTAGCCAACCTTCGATGCGGAGACGGCACTCAATGGTGATGATGATATCTACAAAGTTATCATTTATTATTTATATAATGCATACAACGTTATAATTTATTATATGAATATCTACAAAGTTATTCATTATTTATATAATGCTGCAAAGTTATCATTTATTATTTATAATGCCTATAAAGTTATCATTTATTATTTATAATGCCTACAAAGTTATCATTTATTATTTAAATACCTATAAAGTTATCATTTATTATTTATAAAGCTTACACAGTTATCATTTATTATTTATAATGCCTACAAAGTTATAATTTATTATTTAAATACCTATAGAGTTATCATTTATTATTTATAATGCTAACAAACTTATCATTAATAATGAAGCATAATGCTATATTAGCACAAAAGGTATAATATTATGTTATATCTTCTCAAGCTAATAGCTTGGGGTTCTCTAGTCTAACCACTTACTCGTGCTACCCCATACTCTGAACAAACTTGTACGAAGCCCAAGTTTAACATCACCGACCGAGTGTGTTTACATTGGTAGCTGTTCCGCAGCGCTGAATGAGTTCCCTATTCTTGTCTGTTCATCTGACTCTTGGTTCAGCCGAGGTTGCTGAGTGCGCTCGTTACTGACCAGAAAGATTCATGTTCGGTTCTCAGATGTTCCGAATTTTTTTCTGGACTAAATGGCTTTGGGGGTTTATACAGCTTTTAAAAATGGGTACCACAGGTTTCTACTGCGAAATTATGAAGGCTTGGCGTGATACCTCCCACATCATCCACAAATATGTGACTTTAAGTAAAACGTAAAGAGCCTAGTGACGCCAAGTGGCGTATAGTGAATATGGTGTTAGTGACCATAATTTGTATAGGCCATCAGCACATGAATTTTTCGAGCAATATGGTCAGTATTACGCCCGTGCCGCTTTACTTTCCCAGGAAAAAAAACCGGCACTCATTTATGGCTGGGTGAACCTGGAAGCCATCTATCAGGATCGAACCCGACCTCTTGTCCTTTGTAGTCCAGTTCACTAGACACTAAGCTATTGTGGCTCCCCAATATGTGATTATGGTCACTGAAATATGTGGGTAATTTTGTTTTAGTGGGCGACATTGCTTAAAGAGTTAATATATCCTTTAACAATGAGTAGCAGATTTGTATTTTGTTAAATTAAGGTGATCTGGTGCGATGCTAACTATAAAACCCATAAATATATTGATGGTCACGAAGGAATATGGACTCTAACACAGAATCCGTCAGGCGTTAACGCAGTTTCTCAGGTATACTTTAATTTCTCATCTTTTAATCTATGACAGAATCAATATTTGATATCGATTGATTTAATCGACTTTGACATTTGATCACAGTATAACAAGGAGAAGATAATCAGTGTGAACGCTGGCTCCAATTCCCGGTATCGTGATCATGTGATGACGGCTGTTATGTCGACCGAAGACGATGGCAAAACAAAGGTACGGTACTCTAATTATTGTTCCCATTTGCTTATGACTAATAGTTGTATCCCCTCTTTAAATCTATTTATTGTTAAAGTTAAGACGAAAGTGCAGTAAATGTCTTCTTTCCTTCTTCATTTGCCTTTCAGCGTCGAGGGGAGATATAATTTGCGGTCTTTTGCTCTTGTTCGCCTCTGCTGCTGCTGCTGTTTCCTAGTGTTTATAATATTCCGTCAATCCATCTTTTTTCGTCCCTTGGGTCTGGTGTTCTCGCAAAGTTAAGTGAATGCTTGTTGTGTTGTGTTTTGATCTTTCTGTCTTGTCATGTGGCCAAACGCTTTTATCTGCTGTTTCTTCAAATATTCTATGGCAGGGGTTATTCCTAGGTTTTTTTCTCAGTTCTTCATTTCTGATCTTATCTCTCGGGTTGTTTCCTCTAATTTGTCTAACACCTTTAATCTTGGTGGTGGTTATTTTTCTTTTTGTTCTTGCATCTAGGGTCCAGGACTGGCATTGGTAGCACAACGTTGGGATGACGATTGTATTGTAGAGTACCCGTTT
>JAVIAB010000008.1:33232175-33257175 GCA_032433765.1 Megaustenia siamemsis
CATCTTTGTTGTTTTATGTATGATTTGAGGTATGAAAACCATCTTTGTTGTTTCATGTATGATGTGAGGTGTGAAAACCATCTTAGTTGTTTTATGTATGATGTGAGGTATGAAAACCATCTTTTTTGTTTTATGTATAACATGAGGTATGAAAACCATCTTTTTTGTTTTATGTATAACATGAGGTATGAAAACCCATCCTAATTGTTTCATGTATAACGTGAGGTATGAAAACCATCTTTTTTGTTTTATGTATAACATGAGGTATGAAAACCATCTTTTTTGTTTTATGTATAACATGAGGTATGAAAACCCGTCCTAATTGTTTCATGTATAACGTGAGGTATGAAAACCATCTTAGTTGTTTCATGTATAACGTAAGGTATGAAAACCATCTTAGTTGTTTCATGCATAACGTGAAGTATGAAAACCATCTTAGTTGTTTCATGTATAACGTAAGGTATGAAAACCATCTTAGTTGTTTCATGTATAACGTGAAGTATGAAAACCATATTGATTGTTTCATGTATAACGTAGCAATCCAAAAAAATAAAAGTGAAGATTGCCCCTTCACTGCACACTTTGTGCGACGTATAAGCAGTGTGGAGTAGTAACCATAGTTTTTTTTTCAGTTTTCGGCGACGCTATCGATATTACGCCAGGCCACTTTTACTTCATATACAATCTCTAGTACCTATTTTTTTGGAGGTTGGGTAAACCCAGGAGCCATGTAAGTTCGTAAAAAACCATTAGAATTGAACCCGTGCCCTTCTGATCATGAAACGAGCGCACAAACGAATCAGCCACTGAGGTCCACATAACTTATAGGACCTCATCTACTTCATGTTGTTAATATATTTCGGAAGGTAAAATAATCGGTTAGCATTAATGATATAGGGGAGTGGAATGAATGGTCTCTAATTCTCTTGAACACACATTTTGGTTCTTTGGTTATGGAAGGCCCCGGTATCACTGCAAACGAATTAAAATCCATAATTGCTCAACTGCCCGTGCCAGTGGAACCATCCGAATTACTATCTCATCTCCCAAACAAAGGAAGGTAGCTGTAGTCCCCATCATAGCAGTCTCAGCACACGCCAAAAGACATAAACCGCACAGAAAGTGAACACAGCCACCTGTTCCCTGTCACACGATATCATCACTCATCGTAAACAATCGGAACATTTTGGCCAGCGCGACGCAATGCTTTCTTTAACATTGCTTCTCATTCTATGACAAGTCGTGTACCTGTTTCTATAATGCCGGTGGTTGCATGGCGGGTCTCGATTCCTGGTTTTCATTATGAGATGGGTACCCCATACGACTTTACTAATCAAGCCTCATACTCTGCCTCGCTGCTGTTACCTTTACTATGTAGAACAGCTACCATTCTTTTCTTTCAGCTGGGTCGACTGGGTTGAATCAGAGACTGAACCACTGCTTACAAGTTGAGTTTAGTCGACGGATTACATTCACTACACAAAGGATAACTTCGTAGTGCTCAATGCTCCCTCCTCAGCACGTTCCCGAGTATGAAGCACACCTTCCACACACTATCGAAAGCACTGAAGATGGCTTCAGTTCGGATGCACTAACTCTGTAGTACCTGCGGAGACTGGAGACAAATAATAATAATGCATGAATATTATGAGTGGGAACTTCATAGGCGATAGTTCAGCGAATTATTTAAGCAGAAGAGGAGTGTTAGCACTCGGAAAACAAGTCACAAACAGTCAGCAACAAAATAAAAAAATGAAGAACAATGCATGGTTCGAAAAAAAAGTGAAGTACCCCCTTCACACCAAGTGGCGTGGGTGTCCGGTTAGCGCAATCGATAGGCGGTTGGATTACCACGGCAACAGCCGGGGTTCGTACCCTGGCGAGGACACCTGGGTTTTACTAATTCCCTAAAAATTAGTACCTCTGAAGTCGGAGTAAATCTGCCTGCATGGCGAGGGGCATCCTGTAATGGGATAAAACAGACTTTACACGCAAAATTCAGTCCCACAAAATTGAGTGGGTGGGACATCGTCAGAGGTCAAAGCTGACGAAAGCGAACGAACGAACCAAGTGGCGTATAGGAAATATGGTGTTAGTGACCATCAATTTTACAGACCTTCAGCACATGATTTTTGGGGTAGTGTGGTCGGTATTACGCCCGTGCCGCTTTAATTTCCCAGAAAAAAACCGGTACCCATTAAAGGCTGGGTGAACCGGAGGCTGTCGGTAGAGATCGAACCCTACCTCTTGTCCTTTGTAGTCCAGGATAGTCCGAAAGGTAAAGGTAAAAGTAAAGCATCGAAACTCACAATGGAAGGCGGCTTTCCTCACCTTCCCAGAGTACTACCCTTGTACCCATTTCTGCCCACGGCTGGGTCGACCGCGGAGGTTTTTTTGTTCCAACCACAAGTACAAATCACACTTCTTCTAGCGGGAATCGAACACGGGTTGTCCGAACGTCGGTAGCCCGGTCGGTTGTTTTCCCAACTAGGCTACCGTGCCCCCAGATGGTCCGAAGCAGGATCGAACCGTACTCCTTGGTACAGCGCCTCGCCACGAGAAACCTTGTCCTAAACCTCCTCAGCCTGGTCTCACGACAATGTGTGGCAGGTACCAGGGGCTCACACTTTTGTTTTCACCCGGGTAGCCATATAGGCAGTGTTCACTAGTTGCCGTAAAAACGTGGATTAGCAAAACGGTAAATGTTAACTGAAGCCCTGGCGAAAAGGATAAATTTATTTGCATGTAAAATAAACAAACTGACAATCATCATCAAGTACCGGGGCTGCTGGCGTAGGTGATCATGTCTTTCCACAACTTTCGATCACGACAGTTATTTATTATTTCTGTTGTTGACCTTCTGCCAAGCCATTCTCTTAAGCTGTCTGGTATCTTTTCGCTTTGCCTCCCTCTATCTCTTCGTCCCTCAATTTTCCCAGTTCTCACAATATATTCCAGTTGTTCTCTTCTCATTATATGGCCAAAAAAATGTTTGTTTCTTCCTAATATTGGAAATTAACTCTCTGTTTGCTTTGGTCTCTTTCAGAACGTTTTCATTACTCCTCTTAGCTGTCCATAGTATTCTAAACATTCTTCTATAAAACCACATTTCTACAGACTCCAGTGATTTTTTTGTCTGTTGTCCTATTGTTCAATAGTGAAACTATAAAAGATGCATTTGAAGAATACTTTGGGACAGGGCTGAATGTCGGACACTGAAAGATGAATAAAGTTATCGTGCTTTCACTTTTAGTAAATAATTGGGGCTTGAAGTCACCAAACCTTGTTGATTCACTCCTCGATTGTAAATGGGCGGCAATAAAACAGTGGTAGCGATTGTTGTCTACTGAGCACATGACATGAGTTCGATTCTAGTCGACGGTTGCCGCGTTCAGAAATAAATGAATGCTGAAGATTGTTTTTGTAAGGGAGGGGGTCGGGTGAATACATACCCCTTTATACAAGCGCAGTTGTAGTAGTTGTGGTCAGTCGAAGGCCCCGATATCACTGCAAACGAAATAAAATCCATAATTGCTCAACCGCCTGTGTTCGTGGAATCATCCAACTTAAAACTCTTCTCATTGAAGGATCCAAGCAAAAGAAAGGCAGCTGCAGTCCCTATCGTAGCAGTTACAGCACAAGCCAAAAGACATAAGGCGTAACCGCACCAAAATGAACGCAGCCAAACTGTCCTTCGTCATACGATATCATCATTCATCCTAAACAACTGGAATATCGAAACACGATCCGGGTGTTAGACATAAAACTGTGGAGTTCATATTTCTGACTACATTACCGTAAACATGTGCCGATTGTTGCAAGACAGGTTTTATTTTGTTTGGTTTTGATTAATCTCGAGGTAGCGTCATTACTGTCAGGGCATTGCAATGTTTTTCGATATTTCATTAATAACAATTGTCCAAAGATATGGCCACGAGCGCAATATTCCCTAGACTCGGAAATCGATGCGTGAATTAGTTTTCTTTATTTTCTTATATTGCTTTCTTAATTCTGTAAATGAAAGAAAAATGGTTTAACAAGAATCTTGCTTCAATAACCACATACTTGAAAGATGGCTGGAGTAAATCAAGAAATCAAACACTACTATAACCATATGCTGAGTTGGAATCTAAAGCAAATCATGAAATCAAACACTACTATAACCATATACTGAGTTGGAATCTAAAGCAAATCATGAAATCAAACACTACTATAACCATATACTGAGTTGGAATCTAAAGCAAATCAAGAAATCAAACACTACTATAACCATATACTGAGTTGGAATCTAAAGCAAATCATGAAATCAAACACTACTATAACCATATGCTGAGTTGGAATCTAGAGCAAATCATGAAATCAAACACAACTATAACCATATACTAAGTTGAAATCTAGAGCAAATCATGTAATCAAACAAGAAGTCTGAGTAAACAAGAGAACCTAACATTCTTCTTCTTCTTCTTTTCTCTTTTCACT
Organism: Megaustenia siamemsis; assembly: GCA_032433765.1. Lineage (NCBI taxonomy): Eukaryota > Metazoa > Mollusca > Gastropoda > Stylommatophora > Ariophantidae > Megaustenia > Megaustenia siamemsis. The sequence goes on from JAVIAB010000008.1 coordinate 33,236,655, forward strand.
GATACCGAAAAGGTGTCGTGGTTTATATCATTTGTCATTCTTGAGCTGCTCGAACTGTCTGAATTAGTGATTTTCCTTTGTTGTTTCATGTCTATCACTGCATCCATCCATCTTCTTCTAGGTCTTCCTCTTGGTCTTTTCCCGTGCATTCTCGAGAAGAACGCCCTTGATGGTGATGGGTGAGGATTCATTCTGACCAGGTAGCCCAACCTTTTAAGTTGTTGTTACTCTTTATATAACCTATCTGGTCAGCTACGACGAAGCCAAATCCATCATCAAAGGCCAGTGCCATGAAAAATGGAAACGAGAACAAAGTATAACGAGAGGGACGGATACATCCAACTATCAAGGAGGTATCAAGTCATCATACTTCGCATACGTACTGGCCACAACAGAATGAGAAACCAAATGTTCAACAAACTCAAAATAGTTGCTACCAGCCACTGCCACTGTACACTGGATAACATGACAACTAAACATGTTCTACAGGATTGCCCCCCCCGTACACAGACCTGAGAAGGACAATGTGGTCCACACCCACCTCCCTAGAAGAGAAACTATACGGGGCAACCGAATAACTTAGACAGCTGCCTTCATAATAAAGTCCGGAATCCTATTCTGAATGAGCCATTATGGCAGAAGAAGAAGAAGATAGAACCTAACACTGAAGTCTCTCAATACCAACTGATGCGATATTGTTGCTGACAATCATATCAAGTACCACAAGACTCACATTGTGCGTGTTAGGAAGGGATTTAGTGTTTATTTAATATCAGTCCACGAAATCAATACTCCCCCAGACAAACAAGGACTGTGGTTGACACTTTCCCCGCCAGCACAGACCACACACAAAACCAAGCATTAAATCCAGTAACTCACGAATCATATGACCTTTATCTTTACTAAAATGTTTGATGCCTCTTTCTCTCAGTCAAATCATATCACGTTCCCACAACCATCTTCTAAAAAGATGTAAAATCATTATGTTTGTATGCGTATGTGTGCGCACGCTGTGTGTGTGAAATTGTATTTAGGTTATTATTTCACATGAACACGTTCATTATTCTTCTGACCAGCTATAACTTGTCAGTGAGTAACGGAATTAAATGAAATTTACAGTTTGTCTTGCATACCAGCTCACCAATCTGAGTTCACAAAAATTGGCTCTCATTAATTGACCTAACTGTCGACATACAGCTCACCAAAATATGAGTTCACAAAAATTGGCTCTCATTGATTGATCTAACTGTTGACATACAGCTGACCAAACTATGAGTTCACAAAAATTGGCTCTCATTGATTGACCTAACTGTTGACATACAGCTCACCAAACTATGAGTTCACAAAAATTGACTCTCATTGATTGACCTAACTGTTGACATACAGCTCACCAAACTATGAGTTCACAAAAATTGGCTCTCATTGATTGACCTAACTGTCGACATACAGCTCACCAAACTATGAGTTCACAAAAATTGGCTCTCATTGATTGACCTAACTGTTGACATACAGCTCACCAAACTATGAGTTCACAAAAATTGGCTCTCATTGATTGACCTAACTGTTGACATACAGCTCACCAAACTATGAGTTCACAAAAATTGGCTCTCATTGATTGACCTAACTGTCGACATACAGCTGACCAAACTATGAGTTCACAAAAATTGGCTCTCATTGATTGATCTAACTGTTGACATACAGCTGACCAATCTATGAGTTCACAAAAATTGGCTCTCATTGATTGGCCTAACTGTCGACATACAGCTGACCAATCTATGAGTTCACAAAAATTGGCTCTCATTGATTGACCTAACTGTCGACATACAGCTCACCAAAATATGAGTTCACAAAAATTGACTCTCATTGATTGACCTAACTGTTGACATACAGCTCACCAAACTATGAGTTCACAAAAATTGACTCTCATTGATTGACCTAACTGTTGACATACAGCTCACCAAACTATGAGTTCACAAAAATTGACTCTCATTGATTGACCTAACTGTTGATAAACAGCTCACCAAACTATGAGTTCACAAAAATTGGCTCTCATTGATTGACCTAACTGTCGACATACAGCTGACCAATCTATGAGTTCACAAAAATTGGCTCTCATTGATTGGCCTAACTGTCGACATACAGCTGACCAAACTATGAGTTCACAAAAAATTGGCTCTCATTGATTGACCTAACTGTCGACATACAGCTGACCAATCTATGAGTTCACAAAAATTGGCTCTCATTGATTGGCCTAACTGTCGACATACAGCTGACCAAACTATGAGTTCACAAAAAATTGGCTCTCATTGATTGACCTAACTGTCGACATACAGCTGACCAAACTATGACTTCACAAAAATTGGCTCTCATTGATTGACCTAACTGTCGACATACAGCTGACCAAACTATGAGTTCACAAAAATTGGCTCTCATTGATTGACCTAACTGTCGACATACAGCTGACCAAACTATGAGTTCTCAAAAATTGGCTCTCATTGATTGACCTAACTGTCGACATACAGTTGACCAAACTATGACTTCACAAAAATTGGCTCTCATTTATTGACCTAACTGTCGACATATCTCAAACTACACAATAAGGTTAATACATGAGTTCATAATGTCCGCTATGATTATATGGTCTCTAATATGTGATATAAACAATCAGCCCAAGATCCTCCTCCTCTCATTGGCCCGCAGTAATAACCCCTCAATGTCATCTGTAATTATTCTTAAACTCAACAGTACAGTCCTGGGCGGGGTCCCTCGTTCATTTTCCTTCTGGCCACAGAGCTGTACGCAGAGTAGACATTTTTATTATTTTTATCTCTCATTCTAGTCAGAAATGTCCTTTTATGTACTTCATTATTAATTAGCTTTGTAGGGTTTATTTTATTTACTTACATATCTGGGAGTGTATTATTTGTTCCTGCTGAAGGCCTATTGAGCCGAAACGTCGTTCAATTGTGTCGTTCATTAAATACATAAACCATACCATTTCTCCAGTCCCACCCTGCCCGAAATGGTAACCCAAGCACAAACAATCAGTATTATTTTTATTTTAAAGAGTTTCTGTACTAATTTCATAGATTTGATTACAATAATAGCCTTATTGGGAAGAACATTGTTCAATTAGAACTTTCAACCCGAATGCAGCATGTGGTGGCAACCCTGATGTGGATTACTCTTCTCAATTGTTCATCTGTTATATGTTCTTTTGTATTTTTAACTGCACATTGGGTTCACTGTAAACCTTATCATCCGTCTTCGGAAGGACTAGGTATTTGAATGCACCTGCCTGGAGATCACGCGTTATGAAGAAAAGTCAAGATTGTTTTGTTCGAACCGAAAGTTGTTGAAAGTAAATGTGAACACCTTGACCTTAAAGACAACTTCCGGTTAAAGTTTTATTAATTTCAAATCTTATATTAGAAGTGACGTGTGTCAGAAGCATGGCGAGAGCCATCTTGCAGACAGAAATAAATTGAAGGACTAAGAAGACAGTTATAACCAACTCTGGCAGTAGACTACATAAAGAAGCAATCTTTTTCATGGTTTTCTTTCAGGACAAGACAGAATCAACTAAACACAGTACTCGTGTTTGTCAATAAGCGCTGTAAAAATAATAATCCCTGAGGCAAAAGATATTTTTTATATGGATGGATGGATGGATGGATGGATGGATGGATGGATGGATGGATATGTTCGCCCGATGACTAAAGTATTCTAGAGTATTCGTAGACTGTAGACTTCCTCTTCGTCATCCGCCCTTAAAAGGACGTTAAGTGGACGTGTTTGCGTTGTGGTGTAGTTTGCAGTGTAACACTGTGATATTTGCCCCTTTCGGCCCAACACATCCGACTTCAGCACGACTTTTTTGAGTACCGGGTTGTCTTCCCTCTTCGATCCCTGCTCGATTGGCCAGACTAGACAGGTTAGTCTGTTACTGGAGACACCGCGGAGAGGTGGAGTAGGGTCTGGATGGTTCTGGTTCACCGATCCTGGCGCAAGCCATCAGCTATGAGTCGCTGACAACTTCCAGCTCTGGTGCTGGGAGGCGTGCCTTCGCCTCCATTTTTGATGTAATGTCATATGTTCGGTAAGAGGAGTTACGCCCAAGAAGGTGATCTGCATGTGATCTTGGTTGCCATAGTTCTCCTGGGGAGGTTAATCTTAGAGGTACTACATACAAGATCTTCTATATTAACAGAATCTTCTAACAATTACAATGTAACAAAACAAACCAAATATTGGGACAGCAAGTCTCTAAACTTCAACACAAAATAGTATCTTGCAAGGTTTCTTTAACGTGCGCGTGTACGCACGGGACCTGATGTTCATTTTTCAGTTCCGAAAAAAGTAAGCCATAAATATGGCCGCTGCCAGCGCAACATTAACAAGAGAAGCCTATGCTAACCGTGGATCCCAGTCCGTGCTACGGAGCTCGTGCACATGGGGTCCGGGTTTGCCTCGGATTTTCTCGAGGGGAGCATCGGAGTACCTATAGGTGTGTCCGGTGTGCAGTGATGATACTAACAACATAAGAGACGTGCAAGTTAGTACCTGTCGTACCCAAGAAATATTTTATTTCGAGTTTATATATCCCCACCTTATGCTATCAGTGCCCAACATGGACGTATGACTAAATATTAAAGAAAGCTTGTCACCACAGAGACAAAGTGTTTGAGAAAAACGTTAGGAGTGAACGGAAGAGACAGAATCAAAAAAACGAGGCCATAATAGTGGTCATGGAACCAATCATAAACTACATACAAAAACCACAAATGATTTTCCCAATTAGAAAGAATGCTGTGCCATTTCTTACCATAATATAAAGAGCTCCCGTCACGCCAAGTGGCGTATAGGGAATATGGTGTTAGTGACCACAAAATTTACAGACCTTCAGCACATGATTTTTTGGGGAAATGTCGTCGGTATTACGCCCGTGGAGCTTTACTTTCTCAGAAAAAAAAACCGTTACCCATTTAAGGCTGGGTGAACCGGAAGCCGTCTGTTGGGATCGAACCCTACATCTGGTCCTTTGTAGTCCAGTTCATTAACCACTGAGCTAGCGCGTCTCTGATTTCTTACTATACAAATCAGATATTGAAAGAGAAGAAAGAACAAAAGGCAGAAGCAGGGTAAGATGGACTGACGACATCCGAAAAATGCTACATCAATTGACAGGAACTGAGGCTCTTGATTAGGAATAACTAGAAATCTGTATCTCCCTCGACACACGATTGATATACCAGGAAGTGAAGAGAGAGAAAGAGGCAGGGTATAAAGAGGGGGGGGGGAGAGACGAAAGTGGTAGGGGAGATAAGGGAAGGAAAGAAATAGGGAAGGGAGAGAGACAGATAGAGAGAAATTGAGAGAATTAAAAAAAAAAAAATATTGGGACACATCCATGCATCATCATCATCATCGAGTGCCGACTCCGCAACGAAAGTTGGCTACCATGGATCGCCATTCCATTATGTTTCTTGCTTTGATGGTGCAGGCTGTCATAGATTGACTTGTCCATCTTTTGATGTTACTGGACCATTTAGTCTTGATCTGCCTCTGCCTCTTTTACCTTGTATTTTCCCTTCTCGTACTTTTAGTAGGCTGTTGTGTCTTTTAGCATGCCCCAAAAATTTCATTTGTCTTGTCTTAATTGTATTTAGTAGTTCTCTTTTTTTATTTTTAGTTGTTTTAAAACTTCATCGTTTGTTTTCTTTTCTTTACATCCAATTTTACCTATTCTTCTATGAATCCACATTTCAAAGGCTTCAATTTTCTGTTCTGTTTTCTTGTCTAACGTCCGTGTTTCTGCACCATACAGGAATATTGAGAAGATGTAACATTTTGCTATTCTTAGTTTCAACCCTGCTGTTATTTATTTTGTTGTTAGTATATTTTTTCATGGCATTAAAATTACTTTTTGCCATACCTATTCTTGTGTTTATTTCAATTTAACATTTTCCATCATTGGTTATAGTATGTCCAGGGTAGTTGTAGCTCTCCAGATGTATTCCTTCAACTGTAATATTTACTTGTAGGTCTTGAGAATTTTCTTTGTTTATGATCATAGTTTTAGTCTTTTTGACATTCATATCTAGTCCATGCATACAATTTGTTATTCGTTATCGCGAGTTATACTTGTTTTATGTCGCTACTAAAGCATTCTATCGTCATTTTATAACCATGTGTATCAATGACATATGTTATTAAATATATAATTTTGTCATTCATGACATGAATAGGTCAGTGACTGGGTGAGTTCCTGGAACCTGGTGCCTAAGCCTAGGGTTATACCTTTCGATATGCTTAAGTCTGCTGGGACAATGTCTGCGGACGGTACAAAGACTAATGTGATGGTGAGTTGTTGGGTGTTGGTTTTGTGAGATGGTGTGACGGAGAGTGGGTGTTGGTGTGACGGTGGGTGGGTGTTGATGTGACGGTGAATAGGTGTTGGTGTAATAAAGAGTGAATGTTGGTGTGATGGTGGGTGGGTGTTGATGTGACTTGTATGATACCGAGTGATGTGATGGTGATTTGTGTGATGGTGAGTCGTGTGATGGTGAATGGTGTTATGGTGAGTGGTATAATGGTGAGTTGTATGATAGTGTAACGGTGAGAGGTGTGATGGTGAGTTGTATGATGGTGTAACGGTGAGTGGTGTGATGGTGATGGGTATGATGGTGTAACGATGTGTTGTGTAGCGGCGAGTGGTGTGATGATGAGTTGTATGATGGTCTAATGGTGAGTGGTGTGATGGTGAATGGTATGAAGGTGTAGCGGTGCGTGGTATGATGGTGAGTTGTATGATGGTGTAGCGGTGAGTTGTGTAGTGGTGAGTGGTGTGATGGTGAGAGATATGATGGTGTAACGGTGAGTTGTGTAGCTGTGAGTGGTGTGATGGTGAGTTGTATGATGGTGTAGTGGTGAGTGGTATGATTGTGTAACGGTGAATTGTGTAGCGGTGAGTGGTGTCATGGTGAGTGATATGATGGTGTAGTGGTGAAAGGTGTAGCGGTAAGTGGTATGATGGTGTAACGGTGAGTGGTGTAGTGGTATGATGGTGTAACGATGAGTGGTGTGATGGTGAGTGGTATGATGGTGTAGCGGTGAGAGGTGTGATGGTAAGTTGAATGATGGTGTATCGATGAGTGGTGTGATGGTGAGTGCTATGATGGTGTAACGGTGAGTTGTGTAGCGGTGAGTGGTTGTGAGTTGTATGATGGTGTAGTGGTGAGTGGTGTGATGGTGAATTGTATGATGGTGTAGCGGTGAGTGGTGTGATGGTGAGTTGTATGATGGTGTAGCTGTGAGTGGTATGATGGTGTAACCGGTGAGTTGTGTAGTGGTGAGTGGTGTGATGGTGAGTTGTATGACGATGTAGCGGTAAGTGGTGTGATGGTGAGTTGCATGATGGTGTAACGGTGAGTGGTGTGGTGGTGAATGGTGTTATGGGGACTTGTGTGACAGTGAGTGGTGTAATGGTGAGCAGTACGATATTGACTTGTGTGATAGTGACCTTTGTGTGATAGTTACTTATGTGATAGTGACTTGTGTAATAGTGACTTTTGTATTAGTGACTTGTGTGACAGTGAGTGGTGTTACGGTGAGTTGTATGATGAGATGGTGAATCAACATTAATATGATGGTCAATAGGTAGTGCTTTATTAATGATTGAGTACCAGTGTGATAGTAACTAGGCTTCTGTCCGTGCCACATACACACACTTATCATTTTTATGTTATTGTCTCACATTGTTTTCTCACAGCGGAAGTTGAGCAACGTGGCACAGGTGTCCAAACAGTTGACAAGGATGAAGCGGCGCATCTTAAGAAAGGTGATTACCCCGAACGGAGAGGAGATCATCTGTGACGTCACACCTACATTATCAAGGCAGAACAGTGGTGACCTAGATTTGTCCGATGTGGAAAAGCGTGGCAAGGGTAAATCATATCATCATCATCAAGTACCGTGCCTACTGGCGTAGGTGATCATGTCTCTCCACAACTTTCGATCTCGGCAGCTATTTATTATTTCTGTTGTTGACCTTCTGTCAAGCCATTCTGTCTGTTATTTTTTCTCTTTGCTTCCCTCTATCTCTTCGTCCCTCAATTTTTCCAGTTGTTACAATATATTAAAGTTGTTCTCTTTTCATCACATGGCCAAAAAATGATGATTGTCTCTTCCTAACATTGGAAATTAGCTCTCTTTTTGCTTTGACCTCTCTCAGAACATCTTCATTATTCTTCTTAGCTGTCCATGGTATTCTCAACATTCTTCTATAAAACCACATTTCTACAGACTCCAGTGGTTTTCTTATCTGTTGTCCTATTGTCCATGACTCGCATCCATATGTTAAGACTGGCTCTACGTAACATTTAAGAACTCTTTTTCTTGTTTCAATTGTCCAAAAATAGATTGCATAGTATCTTCCTCATTTTCTGGAAAGCTGCTTTTGCCCGAGCCTTTCCGCATCTCACCACTTTTGTACATCTTCCGTCTGAGGTTAACAAAGTTCCCAAATATTTAAATTCATTTACTTGTTTTAATATTGTTCCACTTGTCTTTATTTTGCACTGAGGTGATGTCTTTTTCTTTGTTGTTACCATTACCTCTGTCTTTTTGCTATTAAGGCTGAGTCCTTTATTTTTGCTTTCTTTCCCTATAATGTCCAACATTTCTTGTAACTCATTTTCACTCTTAGCGATTAATACTGTATCATCAGCATACCTTAGATTATTTATATTATGACCTCCAATTGTTATTCCAGGCATGCCCCTTATGGATCTTAAAATAATCTCACTATAAATATTAAACAAATCTGGTGACAGTACACAACCTTGCCTAACACCCTGTTTTATTTGTTGAAACATTCCCAATTGGTTTCCAGTTCTTATGGCCGCTGTTTGTTGCCAGTATATGTTCTTTATTATTCTTAGATCTTTGCTGTCTATGTTTATGCTTTCTAAAATGTTGATTATTTCTTGGTGCTTTACTTTGTCAAATGCCTTGGTGTAATCTATGAAACATAGGTATAGATCTGTTTTCACCTCTATGGCTCTTTCTACTAAAGATCTTATGATATAAATGGCATTGCTTGTTCCTTTATCTCTAACAAAACCACACTGTTCATCGCTAATTTCTGGACTGATTTTGTAAATCATATATACGTTAAATAATTCACATAAATGATTATCATATAAAACATGATATAATAAACATATGTTCACGAAGGTTAAAGATGTTACTGCAATTTCATGTTATAAAGGAATGTAGCAGTAAACTTCATCATAACAGATCACAATATTTGGAAGTGATGCGCTAGTCATCTTCAACGGTATTAACATCATTCGAATGTACTTTTGTAGATGGTTCAAACTGGTGGCTTTGTGGCTGTAACATGGTTCAAAATGGGTAGCTTTGTGGCTGTAACATGGTTCAAATTGGGTAGCTTTTTAGCTATGAGATGGTTCAAATTGGTGGCTTCCTGGCTGTGAGATGGTTCAAATTGGTGACTTTGTGGCTGTAACATGGTTCAAATTGGTGGCTTCGTGGCTGTAACATGGTTCAAATTGGGTAAGACACTGCTGCAATAGCCAATTATTTTAGTTGGCTGCGTGGCAGTGTGCCAAGTGTTCGGCTTCTCGTGGCAAGGCGCGGTGCCACTGAGTATGGGTTCGATCCCACTTCGGACCATATATTGTTCTTCGTTTTTTTCTATTGTTGTTTGTCTGTCAATTTTTCCGAGTGCTAACACATACTTCTTTGTTCTATTATTCCCTATTTCAAATTGGGTAGCTTTTTAGCTATGAGATGGTTCAAATTGGTGGCTTCCTGGCTGTGAGATGGTTCAAATTGGTGACTTTGTGGCTGTAACATGGTTCAAATTGGTGGCTTCGTGGCTGTAACATGGTTCAAATTGGGTAAGACACTGCTGCAATAGCCAATTATTTTAGTTGGCTGCGTGGCAGTGTGCCAAGCGTTCGGCTTCTCGTGGCAAGGCGCGGTGCCACTGAGTATGGGTTCGAACCCACTTCGGACCATATATTGTTCTTCGTTTTTTTCTATTGTTGTTTGTCTGTCAATTTTTCCGAGTGCTAACACATACTTCTTTGTTCTATTATTCCCTATTTCAAATTGGGTAGCTTTTTAGCTATGAGATGGTTCAAATTGGTGGCTTCGTGGCTGTAACATGGTTCAAATTGGGCAGCTTTTTAGCTATGAGATGGTTCGAATTGGTGGCTTCGTGGCTGTAACATGGTTCAAATTGGGTAGCTTCATGGCTGTGAGATGGTTCAAATTGGTGGCTTTGTGGCTGTGAGATGGTTCAAATTGGTGGCTTCATGGCTGTGAGATGGTTCAAATTGGTGGCTTCGTGGCTGTAACATTGTTCAAATTGGGTAGCTTCATGGCTGTGAGATGGTACAAATATGTAGCTTTATGGCTGTGAGATGGTTCTACAATGTAACTCAATGACTGTGAAATGGTTCAAATATGTAGCTTTATGGCTGTGAAATGGTTCAAATATGTAGCTTTATGGCTGTGAGGTGATTCAAATATGTAGCTTTATGGCTGTGAGATGATTCAAAAATGTAGCTCCATGACTGTGAGATCGTTCAAATATGTAGCTTTATGGCTGTGAGATGGTTCAAATATGTAGCTTTATGGCTGTGAGATGGTTCAAATATGTAGCTTTATGGCTGTGAGATGGTTCAAATATATAGCTTTACGGCTGTGAGATGGTTCAAATATGTAGGTTTATGACTGTGAGGTGATTCAAATATGTAGCTTTATGGCTGTGAGATGGTTCAAATATGTAGCTTTATGACTGTGAGATGGTTCAAATATGTAGCTTTATGGCTGTGAATTGGTTCAAATATGTTAGCTTTATGGCTGTGAGATGGTTCAACAATGTAACTCCATGACTGTGAGATGGTTCAAATATGTAGCTTTATGGCTGTGAGATGGTTCAAATATGTAGCTTTATGGCTGTGAGATAGTTCAAATATGTAGCTCCATGACTGTGAGATGGTTCACATATGTAGCTTTTTTGGTTGTTAGAAGGTTCAAATATGTAGCTTTATGGCTGTGAGATGGTTCAAATATGTAGCTTTTTTGGTTGTTAGAAGGTTCAAATATGTAGCTTTATGGCTGTGAGATGGTTCAAATATGTAGCTTTATGGCTGTGAGATGGTTCAAATATGTAGCTCCATGATTGTGAGATGGTTCAAATGTGTAGCTTTATGACTGTCAGATGGTTCAAATATGTAACTCCATGGCTGTCAGATGGTTCAAATATGTAGCTCCATGGCTGTCAGATGGTTCAAATATGTAGCTCCATGGCTGTCAGATGGTTCAAATATGTAACTCCATGGCTGTCAGATGGTTCAAATATGTAGCTCCATGGCTGTCAGATGGTTCAAATATGTAGCTTTATGGCTGTGCAATGGTTCAAATATGTAGCTTTATGGCTGTGAGATGGTTCAAATATGTAGCTTTATGGCTGTAAGATGGTTCAAATATATAGCTTTATGGCTGTGAGATGGTTCAAATATGTAGGTTTATGACTGTGAGATGGTTCAAATATGTAGCTTTATGGCTGTGAGATGGTTCAAATATGTAGCTTTATGACTGTGAGATGGTTCAAATATGTAGCTTTATGGCTGTGAATTGGTTCAAATATGTTAGCTTTATGGCTGTGAGATGGTCCAACAATGTAACTCCATGACTGTGAGATGGTTCAAATATGTAGCTCCATGGCTGTGAAATGGTTCAAATATGTAGCTCCATGACTGTCAGATGGTTCAAATATGTAGCTCCATGGCTGTGAGATGGTTCAAATATGTAGCTCCATGACTGTCAGATGGTTCAAATATGTAGCTCCATGGCTGTGAAATGGTTCAAATATGTAGCTCCATGGCTGTGAGATGGTTCAAATATGTAGCTCCATGGCTGTGAAATGGTTCAAATATGTAGCTCCATGACTGTCAGATGGTTCAAATATGTAGCTCCATGGCTGTGAGATGGTTCAAATATGTAGCTCCATGGCTGTCATATGATTCAAATATGTAGCTCCATGGCTGTGAGATGGTTCAAATATGTAGCTCCTTGGCTGTCAGATGGTTCAAATATGTAGCTTTATTTCTGTCAGATGGTTCAACTGGGAAACTTCGTGACTCACAAACACACATACACCGACACACACACTAAAAGACCCACACACACCCACACTTATAAACATACTAGCTGAATGCATAACTACAATGCACAGCTGAAGCAGGAATTTCAGCTTAACATCCATGCAGTCGAACATGGCTTCTTGATTATTCCTGATACTACAGAGCACGTGCTCTCTGCGCTGAGACTCTCCTGTTTTCTTGGGAGCAAACGTGGAACACTAATAGGCATAGTTCAAGCACATGATGATGCTGATGACGGATATATCACAAAGACAAAAGTAAATTATTTACAAAGAATTACACGATGAGCTGTTTCTTTATAATCTTAGCTACTGTTAGTTTATAATCGTTTAGGAGTCTAACACTTTCTTGTTTCTTTATAATCTTAGCTACTGTTAGTTTATAATCGTTTAGGAGTCTAACACTTTCTTGTTTCTTTATAATCTCAGCTACTGATAGTTTATAATCGTCTAGGAGTGTAACACTTTCTGGTTTCTTTATAATCTCAGCTACTGTTAGTTTATAATCGTTTAGGAGTCTAACACTTTCTTGTTTTATTATAATCTCAGCTACTGTTAGTTTATAATTGTTTAGGAGTCTAACACTTTCTTGTTTCATTATAATCTCAGCTACTGTTAGTTTATAATTGTTTAGGAGTCTAACACTTTCTTGTTTCATTATAATCTCAGCTACTGTTAGTTTATAATTGTTTAGGAGTCTAACACTTTCTTGTTTCATTATAATCTTAGCTACTGTTAGTTTATAATCGTCTAGGAGTCTAACACTTTCTTGTTTCATTATAATCTTGGCTACTTTTAGTTTATAATCGTTTTGGAGTCTAACACTTTCTTGTTTCATTATAATCTCAGCTACTGTTAGTTTATAATCGTTTTGGAGTCTAACACTTTCTTGTTTCATTATAATCTCAGCTACTGTTAGTTTATAATCGTATAGGAGTCTAACACTTTCTTGTTTCATTATAATCTCAGCTACTGTTAGTTTATAATCGTATAGGAGTCTAACACTTTCTTGTTTCATTATAATCTCAGCTACTGTTAGTTTATAATCGTCTAGGAATCTAACACTTTCTTGTTTTATTATAATCTCAGCTACTGTTAGTTTATAATCGTCTAGGAATCTAACACTTTCTTGTTTCATTATAATCTCAGCTACTGTTAGTTTATAATTGTTTAGGAATCTAACACTTTCTTGTTTCATTATAATCTCAGCTACTGTTAGTTTATAATTGTTTAGGAATCTAACACTTTCTTGTTTCATTATAATCTCAGCTACTGTTAGTTTATAATCGTATAGGAGTCTAACACTTTCTTGTTTCATTATAATCTCAGCTACTGTTAGTTTATAATCGTATAGGAGTCTAACACTTTCTTGTTTCATTATAATCTCAGCTACTGTTAGTTTATAATCGTCTAGGAATCTAACACTTTCTTGTTTTATTATAATCTCAGCTACTGTTAGTTTATAATCGTCTAGGAATCTAACACTTTCTTGTTTCATTATAATCTCAGCTACTGTTAGTTTATAATTGTTTAGGAATCTAACACTTTCTTGTTTCATTATAATCTCAGCTACTGTTTGTTTATAATCGTATAGGAGTCTAACACTTTCTTGTTTCATTATAATCTCAGCTACTGTTAGTTTATAATTGTTTAGGAATCTAACACTTTCTTGTTTCATTATAATCTCAGCTACTGTTAGTTTATAATTGTTTAGGAATCTAACACTTTCTTGTTTCATTATAATCTCAGCTACTGGTTGTTTATAATCGTCTAGGAGTGTAACACTTTCTTGTTTCATTATAATCTCAGCTACTGTTAGTTTATAATCGTCTAGGAGTCTAACACTTTCTTGTTTCATTATAATCTCAGCTACTGTTAGTTTATAATCGTCTAGGAGTCTAACACTTTCTTGTTTCATTATAATCTCAGCTACTGTTAGTTTATAATCGTCTAGGAGTCTAACACTTTCTTGTTTCATTATAATCTCAGCTACTGTTAGTTTATAATTGTTTAGGAATCTAACACTTTCTTGTTTCATTATAATCTCAGCTACTGTTAGTTTATAATCGTCTAGGAGTCTAACACTTTCTTGTTTCATTATAATCTCAGCTACTGGTTGTTTATAATCGTCTAGGAGTCTAACACTTTCTTGTTTCATTATAATCTCAGCTACTGTTAGTTTATAATTGTTTAGGAATCTAACACTTTCTTGTTTCATTATAATCTCAGCTACTGTTAGTTTATAATCGTCTAGGAGTCTAACACTTTCTTGTTTCATTATAATCTCAGCTACTGTTAGTTTATAATCGTCTAGGAGTCTAACACTTTCTTGTTTCATTATAATCTTGGCTACTGTTAGTTTATAATCGTCTAGGAGTCTAACACTTTCTTGTTTAATTTTTGTTCGCAGACGCTGGTTCGTCTCGATCGGGAGAACCTCAACAAAGACAGAACATTTTGGATGAAAAGAACGGTGAAAGTGGGCTATCTCAGAAGGAAGTAATCCCCGAACGGAATTCGTCATCACAAAAATCCCAGAATTCTCCGCGTGATTCCGGTTCAGCGTTTTTAGCAACTGTTGTCGCTGCAAGAGCAGCTGCAGGATTCTCCGATGACGGATTTTTAAAGTCAAACAAAACCGATGCCTTAAACGAAGCCTTAAATAGTAAAGAGACGCCGCATATGCTCGGTAAAATGAAGCTTCATGGAAGTCAATACATGAAAGATGTTTCAGGAAATCCTGAAATTATCATTACGCCGGACTGTGACGCTTGTATTGATGAGCCTGATTTTTCTTGTGCGGACAACAAGCAATTAAATAAACACGTTGAAACTGTATATGACTCCAAGTCAACATCTGATCACGATATTCCATCAACCCAAGCTCGCCGTGAGGTTACAGATGTAGTGTCCCCATCAACAGGCAGAGATGTTTTATCTGACAGTATGGACGGCGTTGGAAGATCTTCACAAAACAAACCGTGCATTAGAGACAGCTCGAAAACCGGAAACGGAAATAGCGAAAAAGATCCAATGAAGGATAAGAACGAGCCGCCATCAGACAGCAAGAGTGGTAACACAAAATCGATATCACCGCATCCTAGAGTGAGCGACATTGTGGATACGCTCTTGGGCAATCTCAGAAAGGAAAAGCGTGATGGGATTGTTTCCCCTGCACACAAAAACTACATGCGAAGCTTCTCATTTGACGAGACCAGTCGGCCACGTGCTTCTAATAATGAAAATGTGAACTCTATGAGTTCTAGTGGTACATTCCTCGGCATTCCCAGTTCGGCTTTAAACGCTTCACAATCCAATGATGAGATTGCATATACTACATATCAGAAGGAACTGGTATCATCTGTAGGTGTTTCTTCTGTTTCATCAGTTGGAGGGGAAAAAGAACTTAGTTTACTAGAAAGTACTTCAAAACCATCTTGCAAATTGTCCAACAATAAACAGGGATCTGCCGCTGAAGGATTTGGACGCAACGTTAAGCTGACAGCCCATAAGGAAACTGTAGAAGTGTGCAGGAACAAGGATAGTTTCCCTGTTGCCATCAATGACGAAACACTAGAGCATCACGTGACAGACAATGACCAATCGCCGTGTGAAGCCACTGGGCGCCAAGATTACGATCTCTCCAAGAGGGAGTCCGTCATAAAGAAATATGATCTAGACCAGCGAGTCAACGAGATCATTGAGGAGACATCGGAGCGTGATTCTGTAGCACATGAGGAGGACATTTCTGAATCCTCGTTGGAAGCGGCAATGCACGAAAATAAATATTCTGCGAACGAAATAGAGGACTTAACTTACTCTTTCAAACTTAACAACAAATCCAGGTCTTTAACTGATATCTGCAAGGACACGGAGGCTGTCAGTTTAAGCCCTGTCCAGCTTTTGAGCTCCTACAGCATTTCAGACTTTAGACCAAAGCATAAGATCACGTGGTCGCAATATAAAAGCTTATCAGAGGATTGGACGTCGAAGCGAGACGGGCTTACCAGAAAGGAGTGGGCAGAGATAACACCGGTCTATGTGGATAACTCCAGTGAGCTAGAACAAGAAACTCTAAGCTCAGACTGTGATGAAGATTTCGATGACAAGTTCAGTCCTAGAGATTCAATAAAAACTGACAACGAGTTTCATAGTTTTTCCAAGAAAAATTCGGGCGAAGTGTTTGGAAATTCTACAATTAAAATAATAAGCGGGGAGGCAGCAAGAAAAGGCTGGTCCCAGTTAAGGTCAATGTCATTTCCCAATCGAACAGATTACAGGAACGAAAACTATTTGAAAGAAGACCAGAATCTCACTTACAGCGCCACTGGAACATCGAGAATCGATCAGTTGTCTAGGATGAGAAAGTGGGTTTCGTTTGACGTGATCGACACGCCTGGTGACGCCGCTGCTCACAAAGAGGTTTATCAAATAAATGAGCTCCACCAAATACAAAATGGATTATTGAATGGAGAATTCGATGAAGAATTCGATGAAGAGGAGGATGAAATATTACAAATAATTACAGAACACCATTCATTTGAACAAAATTCAGATGAAGGTTCAAGGGACATAACTGGAGATTTGTCTTCCGGAAAAAATTACATGAGTTATCTGGTGTCAGTTAACGATGTATCGCCAAATCAGGATCACAAGATCAGTGTGACACTGGAGAATATTGATAACGTCATGCCGACATCGCCTCATTCCGATATCTCGACAAAATCTGATAACAGTGACTGGTCAGATAACGAAGAATCAGCTTCGAAAAGCTCAACCAATCATTCATCGTCAGGGAAGAGTTATTTCTTGAAAGGTGATTGGTCACCTCAATTTGTTGATCTAACGTATCCTGATGACGTTAAGTCTAGTCTAGTGTCCACCAATCATCCTTCTCCAAACCGTTCCCATGACAATATGAACGTCACTTCCTATCCCATAGAAACTAACGCTATCGTCACAGAAAGAGAAGACGGCAAATTTCAAGGCGGTGTATAGTTCCCACTAAGAACGGTCGCAGTGAGATGGAGTCAAAAGGGACGCAATATGACAGTTTTATAGCGGGACTGTATCCGGAAGAAAATATCGCCAAAAAATTCAACTTAAACGATGAAATGTCGTCCCCAAGAGCAAGCAACAACTACAGCCAACATTCGCGTGGCCACGTAAGTGACAATTTTGTTGCGGAGGCTCCTTCTGACGAGCATAATGTTTATATCAAACGTAGATCTAAACCTGTATACGTACATGACAGTTTACCTGGCACATGGACTTGTCATTCTAATAGCATGGAATGTTTGGACAAGTCTAAAGACACAATTAGCAAATGTTGCCATGGTAAAAGAGAACCGCATTTAGACCATAATGAGATGCACAAAAGTGAGGTGAAACCTCCATTTTCTAATTTCGCCAACACGAACTCCAATTTTTCAACATTTGAGCTCTCTTCGTCAGATTCAACAGCCAATTTGCCGGTTGATAATTGGTCGTCCTTGAGTAAAAGATACATTGATTGCCAATCCAACCAGGCAAATCATTTTCGAAATGAAGCCAAAAAGTACCGAGCGTGTCAAAACGTCGATGATAACTGCCACACACGCGAGCACTTTTTCTCACGAGCGGACACGTTTCGAGAACACACACTCACACCAACAAAATATCGCGTGCAGCGTGAAAACGCGCCAGGGAATTTCACAACAAATCAACAACACCCCAAGAAGATGATGTCATCCCACGAAATTTCAGATACTTTTTATACAAATGGAGGACATTACGAGGGCTCGACAAAGCTTGAAAAGAATGTTGTTAATTTAAAACTGGCGATGAGCCCTGGCTCGGTTAGGGTATCGCTTTGTCCAGGGGACAGAATTCTGACGCCCACAAAGTACAGGCGCAACAAGAGTTATTGCGACAATGCACGCACCAAAAATGACCACGTGTGTATGGAGACAGATTCTACAGCATCCGACGGGTTTAGTAAAGACATTGGAGAATCAAACACTGATGAGAGTATATGTCATTGTATAAGTTCTGAAACATACGTGTGCCAACTTCACAGGAAGGTTCCAGACAGTCCGTCATATCCCAATAGGTGCGAATATGTGTCCGTAAAACGCAAAATTTGCGAAAATAGTCAAACTCCAAACTGGCATGAAGGGAATGATAAATGTTCATGTATTCTGTGTGCGGATAAATTCAAGAAAATCAGCAGTGACGTTAAGAAGAACGGAATACGTAACAATAGCCAGATCCCGATCATATCTTCAAACAGTAACGTTAACGATAGACAAACTAGGCACGTGGATAGAGGGAATCTTTGTGTTTGTTGTGAGTCACGTGATCGTACAACAGTCCAATATGACATCACGTCCCCAGTAAATACGGATCGGAACATGGTTCATGCAGACGACATGTTTCACTATGATAGCTGGCGCTGTTCTGATGATACTGTTGATTTTATCGACAGAAATAACACAAGCGCTCAGCAATTAGATGATGAACTATTTAACCCAGAACTCAGACGAGATGTTAAAGGAAAGGTTGATCTTATCCGCAGTTATGTCGCCAGTGTTGATAATCTTCATCGCCTGGAGTCAAATCAGCAACAACATTCACCTCAAATACACCACTACCAGCAACGTTATGCAGAACACAACGATAATTCGAAACAAATCTATCTACAGACAAGCCCGCACGAAACCAACCTCCGCCGATTTCAAAATCAACGTGTGCAACAAACAGAACAAGAATTAAAAGAGTGTACGTCCCAGCAATGTATTGAGTCCGGCGACGAAGAATTCTGCCAACCTTTCAACAAATCATCGCTTTGGAATACTCATGAGAATAACGACAGTCTAGAAACACCGTTTGGAAAACAGACAAAAAACCAACAAAGTAGAGCCCAACAAAATAGCAGGGAACAACATTATTACCCTCTAAATGAATGCTCAGGGCATCGAAATAACGAGCACATCCAACGGCAACAAAATAACGAGCACACAAAGAAAGAAGAAAATAATGAGCATAAAGAGCCGCCATTAAACTGCCCTCAGCAATTTAATTATTCACTACAAGATCAGCAGTTGAATTCGCCACTGAAATCTAACAATTTACACGCAAGTCAGCAAGGAAACACGCCTCGTCAGTTTGACAATGAACAAGGGCAAGAACTGAACAATTCTCGGCAAGTTTACAATCCTCTACACGAGCAACAGTTACACTTAGCTCAAGAACCAAACTGCCGACTCGAAGGTCAACAATTTAACTCCTTTAGTGAGTTTAAACATCAACAATATAACAACACTCAGCAAGTTAATTATCAACGCCAAGAGCAAAGATTTGACTCCCCTCAGCGATTTACCCAACCACACCCAACCCAATACGTTCAGCGATTTAACCAGCCACTTCAGGAAAAACTATTGACCTCTCCTCAGCATTTTAACCAATCACGTCAGGAGCAGCAATTTAACTCTCCTCAGCATTTCAACCAATCACGTCAGGAGCAGCAATTTAACTCTCCTCAGCATTTCAACCAATCACGTCAGGAGCAGCAATTTAACTCTCCTCAGCATTTCAACCAATCACGTCAGGAGCAGCAATTTAACTCTCCTCAGCATTTCAACCAATCACGTCAGGAGCAGCAATTTAACTCTCCTCAGCATTTCAACCAATCACGTCAGGAGCAGCAATTTAACTCTCCTCAGCATTTCAACCAATCACGTCAGGAGCAGCAATTTAACTCTCCTCAGCATTTCAACCAATCACGTCAGGAGCAGCAATTTAACTCTCCTCAGCACATAAACCAACACCACCAACAAGAACAGCAATTCAACCCCCAACAACAAATCAACGACCATCATCAAGAGCACATGCAGCAACAACACAAAATCGATGACATATCAGGAGACCACGAAGCAATGGCGCTCAGGCGCCAGTCAACAGTAGACACACTAGACAGCGGGATCCCAGAAGACAGCACGCTGTGTTACGGACAAACATCCGGTATTGAGAGCATTGACAACAACGTTTTTGATTTAGAAAAAGGATTTGACTTCAACCTATTTCTACAACCCTAATGGTTTCTATGGAAACGTGCGGTCCAATGGACTTTAATAATTTCCTAGTCAATCGCGTGAATGTTAATCCCTCGTGGGTTAATACAATTTTTTTAAAATATCTGGAGTGAAATGTTTAAAAAATTCGACCTGATCACCACGTGGCGACAGCTTTGACCGTGCGAACTCTTTTTCTTCAGCTCTATCTAAATTTAATCTTTTCTTGTGCCGAGGTTAGCTTTCTTTATTCAGCAATTTTTGTCAA
>JAVIAB010000008.1:33262175-33342175 GCA_032433765.1 Megaustenia siamemsis
AGAGCATACACAAACAGGGCTGCAAAATTCAAAACATACTAAGAACACAAATATCTTCTTCCTCTACCTTTTAGCTCCCTGTGGAGCATAGGTCTTCAATTAATACTTTCCAAGTCGTTCTGTTTCCTGTTATTCTTTTAAGAACACAAATATGACCCACAGAAACTGCCCTACATGACAGTCTATGGGAAACCGGTGATGACCTCAAACGCACCGTCTTGTTCGTGACCCAAGGTGGAGTAAATGATTAAATGCATAGCAAATAGCTGATCGGTGAAGGAGAGGAGTGGTAAAGATAGTCCCATAGCAATAGCTGATCGGTGAAGGAGAGGAATGGTAAAGATAGTCCCATAGCAATAGCTGATCGGTGAAGGAGAGGAATGGTAAAGATAGTCCATAGCAAATAGCTGATCGGTGAAGGAGAGGAATGGTAAAGATAGTCCCATAGCAATAGCTGATCGGTGAAGGAGAGGAATGGTAAAGATAGTCCCATAGCAATAGCTGATCGGTGAAGGAGAGGAATGGTAAAGATAGTCCCATAGCAATAGCTGATCGGTGAAGGAGAGGAATGGTAAAGATAGTCCCATAGCAATAGCTGATCGGTGAAGGAGAGGAATGGTAAAGATAGTCCCATAGCAATAGCTGATCGGTGAAGGAGAGGAATGGTAAAGATAGTCCCATAGCAATAGCTGATCGGTGAAGGAGAGGAATGGTAAAGATAGTCCCATAGCAATAGCTGATCGGTGAAGGAGAGGAATGGTAAAGATAGTCCCATAGCAATAGCTGATCGGTGAAGGAGAGGAATGGTAAAGATAGTCCCATAGCAATAGCTGATCGGTGAAGGAGAGGAATGGTAAAGATAGTCCCATAGCAATAGCTGATCGGTGAAGGAGAGGAATGGTAAAGATAGTCCCATAGCAATAGCTGATCGGTGAAGGAGAGGAATGGTAAAGATAGTCCCATAGCAATAGCTGATCGGTGAAGGAGAGGAGTGGTAAAAATAGTCCCATAGCAATAGGTGATCGGTGAAGGAGAGGAATGGTAAAGATGTCCCATAGCAATAGCTGATCGGTGAATAAGAGTTGTGGGTCATCATCAATCAGAGGACCACAATCCCCAAATCATGTTACTTTCATAATATGAATAGATGTAAACAAGTTATCATTATACGCCTCGGAACAGGATATAATCGACTCCACAGTCACAGGTATACAAAATTCAAGATCGGCACCTCAACTACTTGTACATGTGGACAGGCGTCCCAGATTGCTGAAAACATACTTCAAGACTGCACTGAATTTAGTAGACTGGGGAAAATCCATTGGCCAATAGATACAACACTACAGACAAAACTATTTGGGCCACTGCAAGAATTACAAAAGACGGTAACATTTTTACAGGAAACGACATTGCAGATATAGACAATACTTCAGGCGAATGAAGATAGATAGACGATCATCCTCATTGGATGTCGGACATGTCTGTAAGTGCTCAGATCTCCTACCCATTATGTCCCTCAATGCGTGGAGACTGACGACCCCATTATGTCCCTCAATGTGTGGAGATTGACGACCCCAGTATGTACCTCAGTGTGTGGAGAGTGACGACTCCAGTATGTCCATCAGTGTGTGAAGATTGACGACTCCAGTATGTCCATCAGTGTGTGGAGATTGACGACCCCAATATGTCCATCAGTTTGTGAAGACTGACTACCCCAGCATGTCCCTCAGTTTGTGAAGACTGACGACCCCAGCATGTCCCTCAGTGTGTGGAGATTGACAACCCCAGTATGTCCCTCAGTGTGTGGGGACTGACGACCCCAGTATGTCCATCAGTGTGTGGAGACTGACGACCCTAGTTCTGTGTAGATTTCTATTGCCCGGCGCTCTTGTCTGGCATCCACAATTTTGACCCGGTGTTTGTTTAGTCTGAACATGGCTGTAGATATATGATCCCGCCTTATCTCCCTGAGAACATTTAGTGAAAGAAATATGTTGCGCGACTCATTTTTGTGAATGTAAGATATTCTTAAATGTTGTATAGAACAAGTCGTGACGCTGTATGGAATTAGCTATGGCGTTGTATAAGAACCATATGACGTAAAAAAAATGTTCTGAAAGAGGCCAAAGCAAAAAGAAAGCTAATTTCCAACATTAGGAAGAAGCAATCATAATTTTTTGGCCATGTAATGAAACGGCAACAGCTGGAAGATATTGTAACAACTGGGAAAATCAAGGGACGAAGAGATAGAGGGAAGCAAGATACCAGACAGCTTAACAGAATGGCTTGGCAGAAGATCAACAACAGAAATTATAAACTGTCGAGATCAAAAGTCGTGGAGAGACATGATCACCAATGCCAGCAGGCACAGTACTTGATGATGATGTTGTAGAGAACCAACCGTAACGTTCTATGATATAGAAAGAGTCGTGTCATTGTGCAGAATCAGACTTGAAGCTGTAAAGATCCAACAATGATGTTGTATAGAACCATTTTTGACCTTGTATAGAACCACCTATGACGTTGAATGGAATCATCTGTGACCTTGTATAGAAACACCTGTGACCTTGCATAGAAACAACTACGACGTTGTATAGAACCAACTGTGATCTTGTAGAAAACCAATTATGACGTCGTATAGAACCAACAGTGATCTTGTATAGAACCAATTATGACGTCGTATATAGAACCAACGAGGAGCGCGTGGCCGTGCGGCTAAAACCCTGTTCCGCTGGCTGAAAAGACGACGCTCGGTGTTCGAAGCCCGCGGTAGACAGAAAAGATTTTTTCTATCGGGGGTGAAATAAAAATCCTGAGTCTCACACGTCGTGGCGACTGCTTGACCAAGCGGCCTTTATTTCTCTGGTCCTATCGCTGCCCCCCGTCATACACCAGCAATGGTACTATGTGACGTAAAGTTAGTTTTTTTTTTTTTTTAAATAGAACCAACTGTGATCTTGTATAGAACCAATTATGACGTCGTATAGAACCACCAGTGATCTTGCATAGAACCAATTATGACGTCGTATAGAACCACCAGTGATCTTGCATAGAACCAATTATGACGTCGTACAGAACCAACATTGATCTTGCATAGAACCAGCCATGACCTTGTATAGAACCAGCTATGACCCTGTATAGTATTAGCTATGACCTTGTTTAGAACCAGCTATGACCTTGTATAGAACCAACTATGACCTTGTATAGAACCAGCTATGACCTTGTATAGAACCAACTATGACCTTGTATAGAACCAGCTATGACCTTGTATAGAACCTACTATGACCGTGTATAGAACCAGCTATGACCTTGTATAAAACCAACTATGACCTTGTATAGAACCAGCTATGACCTTGTATAGAACCTACTATAACGTTGTATACGTGATGTTGTATGTCGAGACATTTAAACAAAGACAATCCAAATAGTGGAACAAAAAATACAAAGAAATCATTGGGTAAAATTGAAATATGGTTTTACAGAATAGAAGGGCTTCGATATAACCATGGACAGCTAAAACGTATGACGAGATCCATATAATAAGGGCCAGGATTTTAAAAATAAAGAATGAGAGAGAGGGAGGGAGAGAGAGAGAAAAAAAAAGCTTATTATTAAGATCAATGGGAAACAATCTTCACGTTGTTACCGTGCAATGAGGAAGGAAAACCCGGGACACATTTTGAGGGATTGAGAAACTGATGTGAGAAGAGATGAAGAAGAAAAGTATGGATGGAAAGGATGCCAGATAGCATGGGGATGGTTTGATAGGAGCCTGACACAAGAACTTGTAAATAAATGTCGAGACGGTGTGGTGTGTTGGTCAAGCCAACAGCCCTAGTACTTGATTACTGGTACAACCTCTACTACTAGAAGTGTCCGGGTTCGATCTCCAGCTGTTCTAGAATTTTTTTTCGGACTGACAAGGCTCAGGGGTTCACCCAGCCTCTAAAAATGGGTACCAGAGATTATTTCTGGGAAGTAAAGACGACCTGAGCCAACTGAGAGTATTACACAACAGGCCCTTTTTTGGAATTCCCAGGGGAAAAGACAAAGAGGAAGACCAAAGAATTCTTTGAGAAGACAGATAAAAGCAGAGATGAAGATGATGGGGAAGAAATGGAGTGATCTTAAAAGAATGGCAAAAAACTGAACGACTTGGAAAGTGTTTGTTGAAGACATATGCCCCACAGGGAGCTGAAAGGTAGAAGAAGAAGAAAGACGGCCTGGCGTGATACCGACCACACTACCCAAAAATGTGCCGTGGTCATAGAAAAATATGGTCACTAACACCTTATTCCGCATACGCCTAGGAAGGCATGGTGGGAACCTTTACTTTTGACTGCTACTGCTGCTACTGCTGCTACTGCTGCTACTGCTGCTACTGCTGCTACTGCTGCTACTACAATGACCACTGCTGTTCCTACTATTACTACCACTGCTACGACAACAATTACCACTACTACTGCAGCAAATGAGCCGCGATAGCTCAGTGGTTAGTGAACTTGACTACAAAGGACAAGAGGTAGGGTTCGATCCCAACCGACGGCCTCCGGGTTCACCCAGCCTTAAATGGGTACCGGATTTTTTTCTGGGAAAGTTAAGCGGCACGGGCGTAATACCGATCACGTTACCCCAAAAATCATGTGCCGAAGGTCTGTAAAAATTATGGTCACTAACACCATATTCACTATACGCCACTTGGCGTGACGGGGGTACTTTACTTTTTTTTTTTCTTTTACTGCAGCAACTAATACTATTACCTTTACAACTAGTGCTACTGTTATTATTACTACTACTTATATTTTTAACACCACCACTGTTACTATAACTTACGGCCCTACACATCCGATTTCAGAAGGACACTTCACTTTTAGATATCCGATTTTCCTTCCACTTCATATCCTACTCACTCGCCCAGGTTCGTTGCTCCGCTTCCAGACCAACAACAGTAAGTTGGACCATGATCTTGACCATTTCTGGTTCGTTAACTCTGACGTAGGCTGAATTGCTAACTGTTTTCATTGCAGAAGTGTTTACCCTAATGGATTATAGACTCAATCATTTTGTGTTGGGTGCCGTCTCCAAACGAAGGTAGACTACTATGACGAACCATTTCACTCTGTCTCTTGTCTTGATGGTGCATGTTGTTATAGGTTCACATGTACAATTTTTTTTATGTTATCAGTCAATTTTTGTCTTGGTCTGCCTCATTGTATCTTCTCTTCCCTTCCCTTCCAAAGTGGCCTAGGGTATTGTGTCTCTTCACTTTCCCAAAAACTACAGCTCCATTTCCTTTATTGATTGTAGTATAGTACTTATGATAGTTATTTTAGGGACCTAATTATTGATAATGGTTATTTTAGGGACCTAATTATTGATAATGGTTATTTTAGGGACCTAATTATTGTCGATAGCTATTTTAGGGACCTAATTATTGATAATGGTTATTTTAGGGACCTAATTATTGATAATGGTTATTTTAGGGACCTAATTATTGATAATGGTTATTTTAGTGACCTAATTATTGTCGATAGCTATTTTAGGGACTTAATTATTGATAATGGTTATTTTAGGGACCTAATTATTGTCGATAGTTATTTTAAGGACCTAATTATTGATAATGGTTATTTTAGGGACCTAATTATTGTCGATATCTATTTTAG
The DNA here is from genome assembly GCA_032433765.1 of Megaustenia siamemsis. Lineage (NCBI taxonomy): Eukaryota > Metazoa > Mollusca > Gastropoda > Stylommatophora > Ariophantidae > Megaustenia > Megaustenia siamemsis. The sequence goes on from JAVIAB010000008.1 coordinate 33,267,839, forward strand.
GGACCTAATTATTGATAATAGTTATTTTAGGGACATAATTATTGTCTATAGTTATTTTAGGGACATAATTATTGTCGATAGCTATTTTAGTGACCTAATTATTGTCGACAGTTATTTTAGGGACCTAATTATTGTCGATAGCTATTTTAGGGACATAATTATTGTCGATAGTTATTTTAGGGACATAATTATTGTCGTTAGCTATTTTAGGGACATAATTATTGTCGATATTTATTTTAGGGACCTAATTATTGTCGATAGTTATTTTAGGGACATAATTATTGTCTATAGCTATTTTAGGGACCTAATTATTGTCGATAGCTATTTTAGGGACATAATTATTGTCGATAGTTATTTTAGGGACATAATTATTGTCGATAGCTATTTTAGGGACATAATTATTGTCGATATTTATTTTAGGGACCTAATTATTGTCGATAGTTATTTTAGGGACCTAATTATTGATAATGCTTATTTTAGGGACCTATTTATTGTCTATAGTTATTTTAGGGACCTATTTATTGTCGATAGTTATTTTAGTGACATAATTATTGTCGATAGTTAATTTAGGGACCTAAATATTGTAGATAGTATTTAATAGACCTAATTATTGTAGATAGTTATTTTAGGGACCTAATTATTGTAGATAGTTATTTAAGGGACCTAATTATTGTAGATAGTATTTAAAGGACCTAATTATTGTAGATAGTATTTAAGGCACCTAATTATTGTAGATAGTATTTAAGGGACCTAATTATTGTAGATGGTATTTAAGGGACCTAAATATTGTAGATTATATTTAAGGGACATAATTATTGTAGACTTCTAGCTCAAAAATGAAGGAACTGAGAAAAAAGCTAGAAAAACCCCCGCCATAGAATATATAAAGAAGCAAAGATAAAATGGTTTGGCCACGTGACAAGGCAGAAAGATCAAAACACAACACAACGAGACTTCAATAAACGTTGCGAGAACACCAGATCCAAGGGACGACCACGGAAAAGATGGATTGACGAAATATTAGAAATATAAAAGCATCTTTGAGTAAAAGGCTGCAAATTATATCTCCCTCGACGCTACAAATGAGGAAGGAACGTAGAAGATAGCTATTTAGGGGACCTAATTATTCGACACGGCAGAGCTTGCAAAAAATACTGCGATTACTTCCCCTGATTTATAAATCAATTTCTCTTAACATCGTGAAAGTGAACAAAGATGATAGAAGAAGAGGAAGTGGAAGGAAAAGCTCGTGCGATATTTAGATAACATGAGTAGATGTGTAATTATTGGACTTCATATGAAGCTTTGAAAAATGGATGAAACACAAGTGAGTGGTGTTACAGCAATATAACTCATCATCATCATCATCATCATCATCAAGTACCGGGCCTGCTGGCGTAGGTGATCATGTCTCTCCACAATTTTCGATCTCGACAGTTATTTATCATTTCTGTTGTTGACCTTCTGCCAAGCCATTCTCTTAAGCTGACTGTTATTTTTTCTCTTTGCTTCCCTCTATCTCTTCGTCCCTCAATTTTGACAGTTTTTACAATATATTCCACTTGTTCTCTTCTCATTACATGGCCAAAAAATGATGATTGTTTCTTCCTAATATTGGAAATTAGCTCTCTTTTTGCTTTGACCTCTCTCAGAACATCTTCATTACTCTTCTTAGCTGTCCATGGTACTCTCAACATTCTTCTGTAAAACCGCATTTCTACAGACTCCAGTGATTTTCTTGTCTGTTGTCCTATTGTCCATGATTCACATCCATATGTTAAGACTGGCTCTACGTAAAATTTAAGAACTCTTTTTCTTGTTTCTATTGTCAAAAATGTAAGATAGCTACACACTAATAAATAGAGGAACCAGGTAGAAGAGAACTCTGGTGGTAAAGTTGTTAACGCATTTGTCTACAGACAAAGTAGGTCCGTGTTCAAGCTGTAGCCAAATCTTTTCTAATCGAAACGACTTTTTGAGTTTTTCTGCGAAAGACAGGCGACCTGGCGTGTTATTGACCACATAATCAGCAACAAATATGAGCACTCACACCATATTGTTGTAAGAACCCTTTACTTCAACCGGCTTTTCTAAAATGCTTTCAGATATTAAATAAACATTGTAAGTTTAGAATCACAACCATTTCGTAATTTATTCGTTCCACCAGACGATTCGAACTCTGAATTGTTCGAATTCCGAATCAATTATTTCTTCTATTAGAACAATAATATTGTTATGCTAAGAGAGGTATAAAAGTAAAGTAAAGTACCCCCGTCACGCCAAGTGAAGAATTAGTGACCATAAATTTTACAGACCTTCGGCACATGATTTTTGGGGTAATGTGGTCGGTATTACGCCCGTGCCGCTTTACTTTCCCAGAAAAAAATCAGGTACCCATTAAAGGCTGGGTGAACCGGTAGTCGTCGGTTGGGATCGACCTCTACCTCTTGTCCTTTGTAGTCAAGCTCACTAACCACTGATCTATCGCGGCACCCTTAACAGAGGTACACAGCACCAATATTGTTTTTTTTTTTTTTTTCAGATAAAGCATACTCAAGAGACAAGCAAAAAAAAAAAAATTATTTTGTTTCAACTGTGCTAGGTTTTGAGTCTCTCATATTTTTTTAATATCATTTCTCATATTATTTTAAACAGCCGAAATGTTCTTTTCTTATTCATCTCGTACTCTCACTTGAAAACATCGTTTCATCATCCGCTTTTTAAAAGTCGATAAATGGACGCTGATATGCTCTGTTGTGGTTTAAAGCAAGTCGCAGTTGCTGAGCGTCGACCCAAGACACTGACTTTATAATCGAATGTTTAGGAATTGAACCAGGAACGTTCCGTTATGATGCAATACGAGAAGTCTAAGACAAAAGTCAGTATTGCTAGAGAGATAGTCTATGACAAAAGTCAGTATTGCTAGAGAGATAGTCTATGACAAAAGTCAGTATTGCTAGAGAGATAGTCTATGACAAAAGTCAGTATTCCTAGAGAGATAGCCTGTGAAAAAGTCAGTATTCCTAGAGAGATAATCTATGACAAAAGTCAGTATTGCTAGAGAGATAATCTATGACAACAGTCAGTATTGCTAGAGAGATAGTCTATGACAAAAGTCAGTATTGCTAGAGAGATAATCTATGACAAAAGTCAGTATTGCTAGAGAGATAGTCTATGACAAAAGTCAGTATTGCTAGAGAGATAGTCTATGACAAAAGTCAGTATTGCTAGAGAGATAGTCTATGACAAAAGTCAGTATTCCTAGAGAGATAGTCTAAGACAAAAGTCAGTATTCCTAGAGAGATAGTCTATGACAAAAATCAGTATTCCTAGAGAGATAGTCTAGGACAAAAGTCAGTATTGTAGAAAGATAGTCTATGACAAAAGTCAGTATTGCAAGAAAGATAGTCTATGACAAAAGTCAGTATTGCAAGAAAGATAGTGTACGACAAAAGTCAGTATTGCAAGAAAGATAGTCTATGACAAAAGTCAGTATTGCAAGTAAGATAGTCTATGACAAAAATCAGTATTCCTAGAGAGATAGTCTAGGACAAAAGTCGGGTTGCAGCCGAGAAACATTTAATCACATATGCTTAAAAAAAAAAAAAGAGAGAAACGTCTTCATTATTTCAACATTGTGCTATAAACGCGAAACATGGACAGTAGATTTACAACAATAGACATAAACTAAATCGTGGTCGCAATTTTTACTACAGGCACTGTCATTGAACACACAGGGGAAGAGAATGTCAGGAAGACCCAGTAATTCATAGAGACGAGAGGTCATGGAAACACTCGAGAACTTTGGGGAGAATGTGAGAAAGTCCAAGAAATGTGAAGGTTATAAAGACCTTTGTCCGCAGTCTATGCTTCAAAAAGGGGGTCTAAAAAGCTTTGATTTCATTAGTTGATTTGTTACAACTGGAGAAAAGGAATCATTTCAGAGAAAGGGCTATGTTTACAGCACTCGGAAAAAAGGACAAATAATCAACAACAGAAAAAAAACAACAAAGAACAATATATGGTCCGAAGCAGGATCGAACCCGTACTCCTTGCCACGAAAAGCCAAACGCTAGGGAACACTGCCAACTCGACTAACTAAAAAAGTAGTTATCATTGGCGATGTCTTTCACGCAGGTGTTCTCGTGACTACAGCATAAGGTTAAGATCACAGCTCGAGAATAAATATATAGTTCTTTTTATTTCCTGTTGGTGATTATTTGTCATTTTTTCTGAGTGCTGTAAACATACCTCTTCCTCCGATGATTCGCTAGAGCAGTGGTTAGTGATCTGATCTACTGAGGATAAGAGATTGTGGTAGAGCAGTGGTAAGTGGATTGGTCTACAGGCGATACGAGACTGTGGAAGAACAGTGGTTAGTGGATTGGTCTATTCAAGGATAACAGATTATGGTAGAGCAGTGGTAAGTGGATTGGTCTATTGAGAATAACATAATGTGGTAGAGCTGTGGTAAGTGGATTGGTCTATTGAAAATAAAATAATGTGGTAGAGCAGTGGTTAGTGGATTGGTCTACAGGCGATACGAGACTGTGGAAGAACAGTGGTTAGTGGATTGGTCTATTCAAGGATAACAGATTATGGTAGAGCAGTGGTAAGTGGATTGGTCTATTGAAAATAAAATAATGTGGTAGAGCAGTGGTAAGTGGATTGGACTACCGACTATACGAGATTGTGCTAGAGCAGTGATAAGTGGATTTGTCTATTGAGGATAAAATATTGTGGTAGAGAAGTGGTAAGTGGATTGGTCTACTGACGATACGAGACTGAGTCCAATTAATGGCTTCTAGGTTTACTCAGCTTTAAATGAGTAGTAGGTTTTTTCTAATAAATATGGTACTGGCGTAGTGCTGATCACCTGCGATGGTTTTAGAAACACATTAACTAATCCCATCAAACTACTCGAGATGCAGCCCAATGTCCAGAAATGGTATTCTGTAGTCGGTAGTAATGGACTAAAAGGTATCGCAACTTGCTGTAAACCACGACCAAACAAATCTATGCTCTTTTAACAACGCCAATAGCGCATTTGTTGAGTACCTGCTTGGATGGCTACAAAGTTTCAAAAGTAAATGTTTGCTCAATTGCAATTTGCTGCTCTCCATTAGACCCAGCTAGAAAAAATAGGTACCCGACTCACTATGTTGAGGAAGCTAAATAACAGTGAGGAATAGCACCCTGTCATCCCCATGTACTGAGGGGTCTAGATGATGAAGGTTAACACTTGATCCGACCCAAAGACAAATACCACGGGACATCTTTTACATGTTAGCGCCTTCTTGGGTGTGAATGACGATAATTATGACTAGTAATCCTAAAAAGAAAGAAACATACAAAAACATCAAACAAAATAAAACAAACAAATGTCTTTATTTAATAATCCGCAGCTTGTAATCTCCTGTCCTAAAACAGCTTATCTTACCTTCGAGCTGTCCTTAAAGCTACAGAACTTACCACCAAACGCGCCACCGACAACTATTTACTGAGTCCGTTAATTATCTCTCACAGTTCCGCGGATCCACTTAAAAGACCATAACTCTCAAATTAAACAAGAATCACTCCCCGCTGCGGTCAAATTTACGGTCTGCGTGTTGAGTCCATCAATTGTCTTAAAGCGGTAACAAAACTACAACCTGGAAAGGAATTGTCCACCGCTCTTTGAGCTGGTCGTCTGAAATGTCCAAGTAGAATTGTCAGACTTTTTCTAAGATATTTTATGATATATCTGTCGGCTTCATTAATTTGAACTCAAACACCCAGTTCATTGACTGTGTTTGGGGAGTGTGGAAGTTTATTTGTGTTTCCTTGAGTTTCATTGGAAAGACGCAGTCAAGCGATTCACTCACAATTTTCCCACAATCGCTTGTACAAAGTTTAGAAAATGAAACTCCACGTCTTGATAGGCGTTTGAGTAATATAGTGTAAGTGACCATATTTCTCAATGACCATAGCACATTTTTTGATTATGTGGTCGGTATCACGCCAGTCCGCCTTTACTTCCCAGAAAAAAAATCTCTGGTACCCATTTTTAGAGGCTGAGTAAACCACGGAATCTTGACGATGAGAAAAAGAACCGGCACTTCTAGGAATCACACCCGAATCCTTCCGCCCAAAAAGCGAGCACACTAACCACTCAGCCACCTAGGCTCCGCCCAGGAATTCGATAAAAACCAAACATGCGATCATCTGTGCTAATGTGAGAAGATGTGGAAAGAACCAATAGCAAGTGAACAGGTTCTACATAACTGTCTATCTCCTTATTTACTAATGAAAACTTGTTAGCCGAAACATTTTATTATTCTTCTATTTTTGTTCCACTTATTTTGTTGTTGTAAAGCTGTAATATACAATTTTATGTATTTTCCCTTTGTCCTTAATCTAGCTTTACTGCGGTTTCACATGATCTATGTATATAATATCATTTCTCAGAGATAGCTTAATGGAGATGAGATCAAGTTTCCTATTAAAACTTTTAGGAAACATGGTGTTATGATGTATATTTTTTTCAATAACCAATAAGGACACAATCCTAGATGGTCAGGTTTATATTACGCCAGGCCGCCCTACTTTTACAAGAAAAACAAAATTCTGGTACCATTTTCAGAAACTAAGTGGACCCCAAAGGAGTAGTGGTCCAAAGATAATTTTAAAACATATTTAATTGGCAAATCTAGGAATTGAACAAGGACTGTTCTGATCAGTAGCAATGAGATGAAAGAAATAGAAGACAAGAGTCAGTATGGCTAGAGAAATAACTTAAGACAAGAGTCAGTATGGCTAGAGAAATAACTTTAGACAAGAGTCAGTATGGCTAGAGAAATAACTTAAGACAAGAGTCAGTATGGCTAGAGAAATAACTTAAGACAAGAGTCAGTATGGCTAGAGAAATAACTTAAGACAAGAGTCAGTATGGCTAGAGAAATAACTTAAGACAAGAGTCAGTAAGGCTAGAGAAATAACTTAAGACAAGAGTCAGTATGGCTAGAGAAATAACTTAAGACAAGAGTCAGTATGGCTAGAGAAATCACTTAAGACAAGAGTCAGTATAGCTAGAGAAATAACTTAAGACAAGAGTCAGTATGGCTAGAGAAATAACTTAAGACAAGAGTCAGTATGGCTAGAGAAATCACTTAAGACAAGAGTCAATATGGCTAGAGAAATCACTTAAGACAAGAGTCAGTGTGACTAGAGAAATCACTTAAGACAAGAGCGTTGCTAGAGAGGAAGCCATTGAGACAAAAGTCAATGTTTCTATATATAAAGAAAGCCTACGACAGCAGTTAGTATTGCTAGAGTGATAGCATAAGGCAAAAGTTGTTAGAGTTATAGCCTAAGACAAAAGTCAGCATTGCTAGAGTGATAGCCTCAGACAAAAGTCAGTATTGCTAGAGTGATAGCCTAAGACAAAAGTCAGTATTGTTAGAGTTATACCCTAAGATAAAAGTCAGCATTGTTAGAGTTATAGCCTAAGACAAAAGTCAGTATTGTTAGAGTTATAGCCTAAGACAAAAGTCAGTATTGTTAGAGTTATAGCTTAAGGCAAAAGTCAGCATTGTTAGAGTTATAGCCTAAGGCAAAAGTCAGTATAACTAGAGAGATAGTCTATGACAATGACAAAAGTCAGTATTGTTAGAGTTATAGCCTAAGACAAAAGTCAGTATTGCTAGAGTGATAGCCTAAGACAAAAGTCAGTATTGCTAAAGTGATAGCCTAAGACAAAAGTCAGTATTGCTAGAGTGATAGCCTAAGACAAAAGTCAGTATTGTTAGAGTTATAGCCTAAGACAAAAGTCAGCATTGTTAGAGTTATAGCCTAAAACAAAAGTCAGTATTGTTAGAGTTATAGCCTAAGACAAAAGTCAGTATTGTTAGAGTTATAGCCTAAGACAAAAGTCAGTATTGCTAGAGTGATAGCCTAAGACAAAAGTCAGTATTGTTAGAGTTATAGCCTAAGACAAAAGTCAGCATTGTTAGAGTTATAGCCTAAGACAAAAGGCAGTATTGTTAGAGTTATAGCCTAAGACAAAAGTCAGTATTGTTAGAGTTATAGCCTAAAGCAAAAGTCAGCATTGTTAGAGTTATAGCCTAAGACAAAAGTCAGTATTGCTAGAGAGATAGTCTATGACAAAAGTCAGTATTGCTAGAGATGTAGCCTATGAGACAAAAGTGAGTATTGCTAGAGAGGTAGATTAAGACGAAAATCAGTATTGCTAGAGAGGTAGTCTCAGACAAAAGTCAGTTTTGCTAGAGATGTAGCCTTTGAGACAAAAGTGAGTATTGCTAGAGAGGTAGATTAAGACAAAAGTCAGTATTGCTAGAGAGGTAGATTAAGACAAAAGTCAGTACTGCTAGAGAGATAGTCTATGACAAAAGTCAGTTTTGCTAGAGATGTAGCCTATGAGACAAAAGTGAGTATTGCTAGAGAGGTAGATTAAGACGAAAATCAGTATTGCTAGAGAGATAGTCTATGACAAAAGTCAGTATTGCTAGAGATGTAGCCTTTGAGACAAAAGTGAGTATTGCTAGAGAGGTAGATTAAGACAAAAGTCAGTATTGCTAGAGAGGTAGATTAAGATAAAAGTCAGTACTGCTAGAGAGATAGTCTATGACAAAAGTCAGTATTGCTAGAGATGTAGCCTTTGAGACAAAAGTGAGTATTGCTAGAGAGGTAGATTAAGACAAAAGTCAGTATTGCTAGAGAGGTATTCTCAGACAAAAGTCAGTATTGCTAGAGAGGTAGATTAAGACAAAAGTCAGTACTGCTAGAGAGATAGTTTATGACAAATGTCAGTATTGCTAGAGATGTAGCCTTTGAGACAAAAGTGAGTATTGCTAGAGAGGTAGATTAAGACAAAAGTCAGTATTGGTAGAAAGATAACCTCACAGAGAAGTCAGTATTGCTTGAGAGGTAATCTCAGACAAAAGTCAGTATTGCTAGAGAGGTAATCTCAGACAAAAGTCAGTATTGCTAGAAAGATAACCTCACAGGGAAGTCAGTATTGCTTGAGAGGTAATCTCAGACAAAAGTCAGTTTTGCTAGAGATGTAGCCTTTGAGACAAAAGTGAGTATTGCTAGAGAGGTAGATTAAGACAAAAGTCAGTATTGCTAGAGAGGTAGATTAAGACAAAAGTCAGTACTGCTAGAGAGATAGTCTATGACAAAAGTCAGTTTTGCTAGAGATGTAGCCTATGAGACAAAAGTGAGTATTGCTAGAGAGGTAGATTAAGACGAAAATCAGTATTGCTAGAGAGGTAGTCTCAGACAAAAGTCAGTTTTGCTAGAGATGTAGCCCTTGAGACAAAAGTGAGTATTGCTAGAGAGGTAGATTAAGACAAAAGTCAGTATTGCTAGAGAGGTAGATTAACAAAAGTCAGTACTGCTAGAGAGATAGTGTATGAAAAAGTCAGTATTGCTAGAGATGTAGCCTTTGAGACAAAAGTGAGTATTGCTAGAGAGGTAGATTAAGACAAAAGTCAGTATTGCTAGAGAGGTAGTCTCAGACAAAAGTCAGTATTGCTAGAGAGATAGATTAATACAAAAGTCAGTACTGCTAGAGAGATAGTCTATGACAAATGTCAGTATTGCTAGAGATGTAGCCTTTGAGACAAAAGTGAGTATTGCTAGAGAGGTAGATTAAGACAAAAGTCAGTATTGCTAGAGAGGTAGTCTCAGACAAAAGTCAGTATTGCTAGAGAGGTAGTCTCAGACAAAAGTCAGTATTGCTAGAAAGATAACCTCACAGAGAAGTCAGTATTGCTTGAGAGGTAATCTCAGACAAAAGTCAGTATTGCTAGAGAGGTAATCTCAGACAAAAGTCAGTATTGCTAGAAAGATAACCTCACAGAGAAGTCAGTATTGCTTGAGAGGTAATCTCAGACAAAAGTCAGTATTGCTAGAGATGTAATCTCAGACAAAAGTCAGTATTGCTAGAGAGGTAATCTCAGACAAAAGTCAGTATTGCTAGAAAGATAACCTCACAGAGAAGTCAGTATTGCTTGAGAGGTAATCTCAGACAAAAGTCAGTATTGCTAGAGAGGTATTCTCAGACAAAAGTCAGTATTGCTAGATAGGTAGTCTCAGACAAAAGTCGGTACTGATAGAGAGATAGATGTGGTTGCACTTTCTTTTTTATCTGCATTCACTCAACGACTACACCTCTTCCCGGTTCCACATTTTAAGGGACGTTAAATGGGCGTATGTATTGTATTTGGACAAAATTTTACTTGGCAAATATAAGAAGGTAGTTTGCCATTTCTGACCTTCTTGGCAGTTATTGTACTGGCCGCAGATCGCAGCCATTGTCTCTACGATTGAGATCCTCTGCCTGTCATCACGGAGTGGGGACCATAACCGGCACTACTTGTCGGTTGCTCTCACAACACCATCCACGACCTGCTCAAATGGCTTCACGTAACCCTGATGGGGTTTCAAATATTTGGGCACAATAATAACATTAGATGGAAGATGCACCATCGAAATAAAAGGCAGAATAGCTGAGGCTGAAATAGCATTTCAGAAAATGAAAAACGTATAATGCAACAAATCTGTGTCAATAGAAGTTAGAAAGAGAGTTCATCTGTGCTATATAGAACCAATTCTGACCTATGGAAGCGAGTTATTGAGTTATTGAGTTTTTGCGGGTCATCATCATGCACTCCGAACATGTCCATAGGTGCTCAGATTCCCTCCTCAGCAATTTTCTCAGTGTCCAGCGACTGACGACTCCAGTTCTATGTTGGTGGATAAGTCTTCTTACACGACCATATGGAAGCAAATCATGGACAATAAACAAACAAATGAAACGACGATTAGGTCAGAGAGATGGGATTATTCAGAAGAATATTGAAAGTTCGCTGGACAGCTAAAAAGACCAATGAGGAAATTCTCAAAGAGGCCAACACAAAAAGGGAGCTCCTAAGGTGCATCAGAAAGAACAATAAATATTTTTCAGGCACAGCATGAGAAGAGAAAAGTTAGAATACTTGGTCACAACTGGTAAAATACTGGGAAAGAGAGATCGCGGACGACAATGAGAGAAAAAAACTACACAGCTTGGTGTCATGGCATGGAAAACAGTCAACAACATAACCGATACGATGTACAGTAGACAGAAGATTGTGGAAGGACATGGTCGTCTACGCCAACTGGTATGGCACATGATGATGATTTAACTTAATATTGTTAAGTTGTTATTACTTTCACAAATATCATCACTGCACATCAGACGAATAGGTGCTCTGATATTCTCCCCCCCCCCCCTCGAAAAAAATCCAGGGAGACTGGCGCGCTGGAACTCCGTATCCTGGAGTCCACACATTGTGAAGTAGCTAACATATCAAGCTACTCATTTGTATACATCACCATCATCAAGTACCGGGCCTGCTGGCGTTGGTGATCATGTCTCTCCACAGCTTTCGATCTCGATAGTTATTTATCATTTCTGTTGTTTGACCTTCTGCCAAGCCATTCTCTTAAGCTGTCTGGCATTTTTTTCTCTTTGCTTCCCTCTATCTCTTCGTCCCTTAATTTTTCCAGTTGTTACAATATATTCCAGTTGTTCTATTCTCATTACATGGCCAAAAAATGATGATTGTTTCTTCCTAATATTGGAAATTAGCTCTCTTTTTGCGTTGACCTCTTTCAGAACATTTTCATTACTCTTCTTAGCTGTCCATGGTATTCTCAACATTCTTCTGTAAAACCACATTTCTACAGACTCCAGTGATTTTCTTGTCTGTTGCCCAATTGTCCATGATTCACATCCAAATCATTTGTATTATTTGTTGCTCTTAATTATAACGTATCAAGGTTTAAATCAAACTAAAGAACATGTGTTGCACAAAACGAAAATGCTGGTTACTGGGACATAATATATACTATACTAAAAAATTCGGAAAATATTCGAAAAAATACTCGGAAAAATATTATCGAGCTGTGATCGCAGCCTTATGCTATAGTCATGGGAAAGCCTTCGCGAAAGGACACTGCCTACGAAGCTAGTTTTTTAGTTAGCTGAGTGGCAGTGTTCCCTGGCGTTTGGCTTTTCGTGGCAAGGCGCTGTGCCACTGGGTACGGGTTCGATCCTGCCTTGGTCCATATTTTTTTCTGTTGTTGATTATTTGTCATTTTTTCCGAGTGCTGTAAACATACCTCTTCCTCTGAATTGATTCACTGATTATCGCCTCGGAAGTTTCCCTCTATAATAATATTCATTTATTATTATTTGTCTCCATAGTTACTACACGTGGTCCAGAGTTCAAGAAATCATAGGATACCAGTCGGCACTAAAGTCAATTAAAAAAGTAAAAAGGCTGGAACCCTCTGATTTAGATAATACAAATTCACCAAAGGAAGATAAAGGGGTAGATAAGGTTGGGGAAGTCATTCACTTCAGCGAGTGAAGCCCATTTGAAATATTCACATCATGGAGTCCAAATCTGTCCGCACAGGAGTCAAGATGGCGGAAACCGCTTTCAAGTGAGATGAAAAAAGAAGAGGTGATTGCTATCACCTGATCAGATTGTTCTCATTGCGCATGTTCATTCCCGCCCGTCACGTGATGCTAGGATTGGGAAGAACAATGAAGACACTGGTTGCCTCACGAACGTCATGGATTATTGATGGCGTTGATGCGACTTGACAATGTTGTTACCGCTATTTTAATTAGACTTCCAGAAGCTGGGGGACTTCTTGTCACAAAGAAAGAAAGAAAGAAAGAAATAAAGAAAGAAAGAAAGAAAGAAAGAAAGAAAGAAAGAAAGAAAGAAAGAAAGGTCGGACAGAAACAAAGAAAGGTAGGACAGAAACAAAGAAAGGTAGAAAAGAAAGAACGAAAGAAAGAAGAAGGAAAGAAAGAAAGAAAGAAAGAAAGAAAGAAAGAGAGAGAGAGAGAGAGAGAAAGAAAGGTAGGACAGAAACAAAGAAAGGTAGAAAAGAAAGAACGAAAGTAAGAAGAAGGAAAGAAAGTAAGAAAGAAAGAAAGAAAGAAAGAAAAAAAGAAAGAGAGAGAAAGAAAGGTAGGACAGAAACAAAGAAAGGTAGAAAAGAAAGAAAGAAAGAAAGAAAGAAAGAAAGAAAGAAAGAAAGAAAGAAAGAAAGAAAGAAAGAAAAAGAAAGAAAGGTAGGACAGAAACAAAGAAAGGTAGGAAAGAAAGAAATAAATAAAGAAAGAAAGAAATGTAAAAAAGAAAGAAAGAAAGAAATGTAAAAAGAAAGAAAGAAAATGTTAAAAAGAAAGAAAGAAAGAAAGAGAGAAAGGTAGGAAATAAAGAAAGATAGAATGAAAGAATGAAAGAAAGAAAGAAAGAAAGAAAGAAAGAAAGAAAGAAAGAAAGAAAAAGGTAGGAAAGAAAGAAAGAAAGTAAGAAACAAACAAACAAACAAACAAACAAACAAAGAAAGGTAGGAAAGAAAGAAAGGTAGGAAAGAAAGAAAGAAAGAAAGAAAGAAAGAAAGAAAGAAAGAAAGAAAGAAAGGTAGGAAAGAAAGAAAGAAAGTAAGAAACAAACAAACAAACAAACAAACAAACAAACAAAGGTAGGAAAGAAAGAAAGGTAGGAAAGAAAGAAAGAAAGAAAGAAAGAAGAAAGAAAGGTAAGAAAGAAAGAAAGAAAGAAAGAAAGAAAGAAAGAAGAAAGGTAGGAGAAAGAAAGAAAGAAAGAAAAAAAGAAAGAAAGAAAGAAAGAAAGAAAGAAAGGTAAGAAAGAAAGAAAGAAAGAAAGAAAGGTAGGAAAGAAAGAAAGAAAGAAAGAAAGAAAGAAAAAGAAAGGTAAGAAAGAAATAAAGAAAGAAAGAAAGAAAGAAAGAAAGGTAGGAAAGAAAGAAGAAAGAAAAAAGAAAGAAAGAAAGAAAGAAAGAAAGAAAGAAAGAAAGAAAGGAAAAAAAAAGAAGAAAGAAAAAGAAAGAAAGAAAGAAAGAAAGAAAGAAAGAAAAAGAAAGAAAGAAAGAAAGAAGGAAAGAAAGAAAGAAAGAAAGAAAGAAAGAAAGAAGAAAGAAAGAAAGGTAGGAAAGAAGAAAGAAGAAAGAAAGAAAGAAAGAAAGAAATAAAGAAAGAAAGAAAGAAAGAAAGAAAGAAAGAAAGAAAGAAAGAAAGAAAGAAAGAAAGAAAGGTAGGAAAGAAAGAAAGAAAGAAAGAAAGAAAGAAAGAAAGAAAGAAAGAAAGAAAGGTAGGAAAGAAAGAAAGAAAGAAAGAAAGAAAGAAAGAAAGAAGAAAGAAAGAAAGAAAGAAAGAAAGAAAAAGAAAGAAAGAAAGAAAGAAAGAAAGCAAGAAAGAAAGAAAGGTAGGAAAGAAAGAAAGAAAGAAAGAAAGAAAGAAAGGTAGGAAAAAGAAAGAAAGAAAGAAAGAAAGAAAGAAAGAAAGAAAGATAGATAGAAAGAAAGAAAGAAAGAAAGAAAGGAAGAAAGAAAGAAAGAAAGAAAGGAAGAAAGAAAGAAAGAAAGCAAGAAAGTCTGTCTCCTTCACCGTACAATTTTCCAACTGTTGAGCAAATTTGTTGACGGAAACGTGTGATAGCTAAGTCTAAGTAAGAGCCGTCACAGTGGTCAATGCTCACTGATGAGTACAAAGTAGCCGAAAAGTAAACCACAAAGTAGCTAAAGGATCACACCTCTTCGTCATCCGCCCTTTAAAGGACGTAAAGTGGGCGTGTCAGCGTCGTGTTGTGGTGTGCAGTAAAACTGGGATATTTGCGTCCTTCCCAACACATCTAACTTCAGCACCACATTTTTGTGTTCGGGGTTGTTTTCCCTCCTTGATCCCTACTTACTTGACCAAACCAGACAGGTTAGTCTGTATCTGGAGGCACCACGGAGAGGTGGAGCAGGGTCTGGATAGTTCTGGTTCACAGATCAGCTGTGAGGCGCCTTTGTTTCCAGAAATCTCTTAGTATGAGAGATTAAGAGAGCTTGACTGAGTGGTAAAAACTATAGGGTAGTATTGTAAAAACTTTAGGGTAGTATTGTAAAAACTTTAGGGTGGTATTGTAAAAACTTTAGGGTAGTATTGTAAAAACTTTAGGATGGTATTGTAAAAACTTTAGGGTGGTATTGTAAAAACTTTAGGGGGTATTGTAAAAACTTTAGGGTAGTATTGTAAAAACTATAGGGTAGTATTGTATAAACTATAGGGTGGTATTGTAAAAACTTTAGGGTAGTATTGTAAAAACTTTAGGGTGGTATTGTAAAAACTTTAGGGTGGTATTGTAAAAACTTTAGGGTGGTATTGTAAAAACTTTAGGGTGGTATTGTAAAAACTTTAGGGTAGTATTGTAAAAACTATAGGAATAGTATTGTAAAAACTATAGGGTGGTATTGTAAAAACTATAGGGTGGTATTGTAAAAACTATAGGGTGGTATTGTAAAAACTATAGGGTGGTATTGTAAAAACTATAGGGTGGTATTGTAAAAACTATAGGGTGGTATTGTAAAAACTATAGGGTGGTATTGTAAAAACTATAGGGTGGTATTGTAAAAACTATAGGGTAGTATTGTAAAAACTATAGGGTGGTATTGTAAAAAATATAGGGTAGTATTGTAAAAACTATAGGGTGGTATTGTAAAAAATATAGGGTAGTATGGTAAAAACTTTAGGGTAGTATTGTAAAAACTACAGGGTGGTATTGTAACAAATATAAGTTAGTATTGTAAAAACTATAGGGTGGTATTGTAAAAACTATAGGGTAGTATTGTAAAAATTATAGGGTGGTATTGTAAAAACTATAGGGTGGTATTGTAGCAGGCGCTACCAAACTCACCCTTCTTTATGGTTTTACCACTAAACATTCGCTTCTCTAGATAAACCAATAGAACAACGCAATTTCCAGTTCACATGCTGTACACTCACAGTCACTAACAACAACCGTATTGTGTAGGCACTCTCACACAAATGAAAGAGATCAGCAGAGAGGCGCGTCAGGCAGGCGACGATGCTTAGTATCATAAGAATTAAGCGGCACACACGACAGAACATTTTTCCGTTCACGTTTCGTTGGAATATTTTTGTTTGTGGTAGGATTATTGAGGAAATGTCGGGTTCGGCAACGAGTGAGACACGCTGTGCAACCTTCATCCATAGAATTGTGTGCTCTTGGCTGGTTAGCTGGATGTTTGTTTTGTTGATTATTTGCTGGTTTGGTTGGTTGGTTGGTTGGTTGGTTGGTTGGTTGGTTGGTTGGTTGGTTAGATTGTTGGTTGGATTGTTGGTTGGTTGGATTGTTGGTTGGTTGGTTGGTTGGATTGTTGGTTGGTTGGATTGTTGGTTGTTTGGTTGGTAGGTTGGTTGGATTGTTGGTTGGTTGGTTGTTTGGTTGGTTGGTTGGTTGGTTGTTTGGTTTGTTGGTTGGTTGGTTGTTTGGTTGATTGGTTGGATGGTTGGTTGGTTGGTTGGTTGTTTGGTTGGAATGGTTGGTTGGTTGGTTGTTTGGTTGGTTGGTTGGTTGCTTCGTTGGTTGGTTGGTTGGTTGGTTGGTTGGCTGGTTTGGTTGGTTGGTTGCTTCGTTGGTTGGTTGGCTGGTTTGGTTGGATGGTTGGTTGGTTGGTCTGGTTGGTCAGTTGGCTGGATGGTTGGTTTGTTGGTTGCTTGCTTCGTTGGTTGGTTGGTTGTTTGGTTGGTTGCTTCGTTGGTTGGTTGATTGGTTAGTTTGGTTGGTTGGTTGGTTTGTTTGGTTGATTGGTTGGTTGATTCGTTCGTTGGTTGATTGGTTGATTGGTTGGTTGGTTCATTGGTTCGTTTTTCATTTTAATTGCAAGAGGCAAACATGGCAGTTAGGAGCCGCGTTAGCTCAGTGGTTAGTGAACTGGACTACATAGGACAAGAGATCGGGTTCGATTCTGATCGACGGCTTCCGGTTCACCCAGCTTTTAATGGGTAATGGATTTTTTTCTGGGAAAGTAAAGCGGCACGGGCGTAAAACCGATCACATTACCCCAAAAATTATGTACCGAAGGTCTGTAAAATGATGGTCACTAACACCATATTCCCTATACGCCACTTGGCGTGACGGGACTCTACTACTATGACCATGTTTGACGATTCTCTGCTAAGCCTGGAGGCAAAGGCGCCTTATAGCAGCAGAGCTGGAAGTTGTCAGCGACCCACAGTTGATGGCTTACATTAGGATCGGTGAACAAGAACCATCCAGACCCTACTGCACCTCTCCGTGGTGCCTCCAGAACAGACTAAACTGTCTAGTCTGGCCAAGTGTTTAGAGACAGATAATGGAAGTCAACCCTGTACTCAAAAATGTCGTGCTCAAATCGGATGTGTTGGACCGAAAAGCACAAACACCACAGTTTTATCGAAAACCTTAAACGACGCAGACACACACAACGTCCTTTAAAATTCGGATGACGAAGAGGTGTGATCCTTTAGTCATCGGGTAAGCGCAAACCAACTGCGAAACCTTACGAGTTTTACTTTGTATGAGTGTGCAACAATAACATGAAAAAATAAAACAAGCGCAACAATTTTCGGCTGACGGATAAGTTTATGTGGGGTAATTGAACAAACTACGCACTGATCCTATCCTGCATCATATTACTTTCACTATTTCCTTTACCCAGTGACTGCAGCCCTTCATCGTCCGCATTAAGTTATTACCGTTGCTCCTGACCTAAGCAGTCATCTATGAGTTGTTTCCCACTTTCAGGACTGGTTTTGCACTACGTCACGGCCAGTCTCGAAAGTTGATTAACGAGCGTTCAGCAATGTTGAAAGACGTGTGTTCTGCAATGTTAACTGACGAGTGTTCTGCAATGTCAACTGACGAGTGTTCTGCAATGTTAAATGACGAGTGTCCTGCAAAGTTAACTGACGAGTGTTCTGCAGTGTTGAATGACGAGTGTCCTGCAATGTTAACTGACTAGTGCTCTGCAATGTTAACTGGCAAGTGTTCTGCAATGTTAAATGACGAGTGTCCTGCAAAGTTAACTGACGAGTGTTCTGCAGTGTTAAATTACGAGTGTCCTGAAATATTAACTGACGAGTGTTCTGCAGTGTTGAATGACGAGTGTCCTGCAATGTTAACTGACGAGTGTCCTGCAATGTTAACTGACGAGTGTTCTGCAATGTTAACTGACGAGTGTCCTGCAATGTTAACTGACGAGTGTTCTGCAATGTTAACTGACGAGTGTTCTCCAGGATTCAATGACGAGTGTTCTGCAATGTTAACTGACGAGTGTTCTGCATTTTTGAATGATGAGTGTTCTGCAATGTTAAATGACGTGTGTTTTGCAATGTTGAATGACGAGTGTTATCCAGAGTTCAATGACGAGTGTTTTGCAATGTTAACTGACGAGTGTTCTGCAATGTTAACTGACGAGTGTTCTGTAATGTTAACTGAAGAGTGTTCTGTAATGTTAACTGACGAGTGTTCTGAAATGTTAACTGGCGAGTGTTCTGCAATGTTAACTGACGAGTGTTCTGTAATGTTAACTGGCGAGTGTTCTGCAATGTTAACTGACGAGTGTTCTGAAATGTTAACTGGCGAGTGTTCTGCTCACTTGAAAGACGAGTGTTTTCCAGGGTTGAATGACGAGTCTTCTGCAATGTTAACTGACGAGTGTTCTGCAATGTTAACTGACGAGTGTTCTGCAATGTTAACTGCCGAGTGTTCTGTAATGTTAACTGGCGAGTGTTCTGTAATGTTAACTGACGAGTGTTCTGCAATGTTAACTGACGAGTGTTCTGCAATGTTAACTGGCGAGTGTTCTGCTCACTTGAATGACGAGTGTTTTCCAGGGTTGAATGACGAGTCTTCTGCAATGTTAACTGACGAGTGTTCTGCAATATTAACTGACGAGTGTTCTGCAATGTTAACTGACGAGTGTTTTGCAATGTTAACTGACGAGTGTTCTCAGTGTTAACTGACGAGTGTTTTGCAATGTTAACTGACGAGTGTCCTGCAATGTTGAATGACGAGTGTCCTGCAATGTTAACTGACGAGTGTTTTGCAATTTTAACTGACGAGTGTCCTGCAATGTTAACTGACGAGTGTTTTGCAATGTTAACTGACGAGTGTCCTGCAATGTTAACTGACGAGTGTCCTGCAATGTTAACTGACGAGTGTCCAGCAATGTTAACTGACGAGTGTTTTGCAATGTTAACTGACGAGTGTCCTGCAATGTTAACTGACGAGTGTTCGAGTGATCCAGTTCAAGTGCTGCGCCCAGAAACTAGACTGTCTGGCCAAGTCAGTAGCGATCTAAGAAGAAAGGCAACCCGGTATTCAAAAATGCCGTGTTAAAGTCGGATGTGCTGGACCTAAAGTAGCAAACATCACAACTCAGCTGCAAACCAATTACAACTACATATAGCATCTACGCTCTCTTAGTGTTAAAAAGGTGGACGACGAAAATAACAATTTATTCCTTTAGTAGTCTTTTATTAAACGTCGGAAAAAGAGGAAAATTGGGATTGGACCCACGATCAATCAGTTCAGTGTTCTGTCGTTAAGTGGGTGTGGATGCGTCGTGTCGGTAGTTACAGTGGAGCTGCGATTTCAGCGTCTTCAGGTCCGATTTATCCGTTTTCATTACGGGCATATTTGCTCAACAATTTTTCTCTTGCTGCAGCTTTTCTTGGCACACTCTTTTCCACTTCTAACTGCCAATGTTTTTATACGTGCGAGAGAGTACACGAGACCTCCTGCTTTTCGCAATCTCCAAGAGGGCTAGACATCGACCCTCACTACCCAGTGACCTTGGGAGGGTAAAGTCACGAGGATCGCAGGGACTTGAAGTCAACAATTCCAAATGTCCACCATCTTACCTCTACACCACTTAGTCTGCCTACTGGGTCGAGAAGCGCAAATATTTTAGCTTTTTGTAAACCACAACAAAACGTATATACGACCATTTAATGACCTTCTGATGAGAACAATATCATCATCATCTTCATATGCCATACCGGTTGGCGTAGGTGATCATGTCCCTCCACAATCTTATATCTACAGTGTATCGTATCAGTTCTGCTGCTGACTGTTTTCCATGCCATGACACCAAGCTATCCAGTATTTTCTCTCTTTGTCGCCCACGATCTCTCTTTCCTTTTATTTTGCCAGTTGTAACCAAGTATTCCAACTTTCCTCTTCCGATGATGTGCCCGAAAACTGTTGATTGCTTCTTTCTGATGTTTTTTAAGAGCTCCCTTTTTGTGTTGGTCTTTTTGAGAACTTCCTCATTGGTCTTTTTAGCTGTCCAGGAAACTTTCAACATTCTTCTGAGAAATCTCATCTCTGTGGCCTCCAAACGTCTTTTCATTTCTTTGTCCACTGTCCATGATTCGCTTCCATAGATCAGAATTGGTTCTATATAGCACAGATGAATTCTCTTTCTCATTTTTTATTGACATGGTGAACAATATAGTAAAAAAAAAAATAATAAAGTACCCCCGTCACGCCAAGTGGCGTATAGGGAATATGGTGTTAGTGACCATCAATTTTACAGACCTTTAGCACATGATTTTTGGGGTAATGTGGTCGGTATTACGCCCGTGCCGCTTTATTTTCCCAGAAAAAATCCGATATCCATTTAAGGCTGGGTGAACCGGGAAGCCGTCGGTTGGGATCGAACCCTGCCACTTGTTGAACAATATAGAGCAGGAGTTAATTATTTCAGTGGAAGATGTATTTTTACAACACTCGGGAAACAATTTACAAACAGCCAACAACAGAAACAAAAAACATTGCACAACAGACAGCCCGAAGCAGGATCGAACTTGTACTCTTCGGCACAGCGCCTTGCCACTAGAAATAAACGCTAGAGCACACGGCCAACTAAACTGCCTAAAAAATAGTTATTATTGGCGATGTCTTTCAGGCATGTGTACTCATGACTATAACATAGGGTTACGAACACAAATCGTGAATAAATTGTGCATCTGTATTTTTCTTATTAAGACATGCATCTCCCGTAGGGCTGAATACTTGCGTTGTAGACAAACAGTTATAGGACGAAACAGCACGAATAGTAGTTTCCAGTGGTTTATACTGGATACAAATAATAATAAATGAATATTATTATAGAGGGAAACTTACGAGGCGATAATCACCGAATCAATTCAGAGGAAGAGGTATGTTTACAAAGATTTGTTGTTTTTCTATTGTTGATTATTTGTAATTTTTTTTGTCCCATGTACTGTAGAAATATCTCTACCCCTGGAATGATTCACTGATCTATGGCTTCGGAAGTTTCCATGCATTAGAATATTTATTTATTGTTATTTGTCTCTAGTGAAGTAGTTACCGGGACAAACGCAGCAAAAGCAGATACTTGCCAACATCAAATTATATTTTTCGTATTTGTTTTTACAATTTTCGTTCTGTTTAAGTTTAGCCCCCCCCCCCCCCACACACACACCTTTTTGTGTTACAATCATAATGATTGTGTATGTGTATGTGTGTGTGTGCATGTGGTTGTGTTCGCTAGTGTGAGTTAAAAGGAATAGAGACGACGAGAAATCATTAATTATTAAAGGGAGAGCATTCTGGTGTCATCTCGCGTCTGTCGACAGAACCGGCCTTCTGATAGCGGTCGACTGGTAATGTCGGTGTCATTTGCAGCTATGTGACCGTCAGTTTGTCTGTCGTATTCTGTTGTCCGTTGTAATATGTTGTCTGGTGTATTTTTATCTCTGTTCTTTGTGGGGGTTTTTTTTGTCCTTAAATCTGTGGAGACTATTTTATATAAAATTATCGACAACTTATCGAATCTCTGTTGAGTAGGGAATTGTAAGAGTTTTGTTGCTTTTGATAATCGGAGGATGGGCAATGCGACCTGCGGTTACAATGAAAGGTGCAATAAAATGGTGGTTGACGATCCCCAAATGATAAAGACCTCTACATACCTTCTAATTATGGTCCCAAGTATCATAATCATCATCATCGATTACCAAGCCTGCTGGCGTAGGTGATCACGTCTCTCCACAACTTTCAATCACGACAGCTATTTATCATTTCTGTTGTTGACCTTCTGCCAAGCCATTCTCTTAAGCTGTCTGGTATTTTTTCTCTTTGCTTCCCTCTATCTCTTCGTCCCTCAATTTTCCCAGTTAGCTCCCTTTTTGCTTTGCCCTCTTTCAGAAGGTTTTCATTACTCTTCTTAGCTGTCCATGGTATTCTCAATATTAGCTCTACATAACATTTAAGAACTCTTTTTCTTGCTTCTATTGTAAAAAATTGATTACATAGCATCTTCCTCTTTTTCGAAAGCTACTTTTGCCTGAGCCATTCTGCATCTCACCTCTTTTGTACATCTTCCGTCTGAGGTTAACAAAGTTCCCAAATATTTAAATTCATTTCATCATCATCATCGAGTGCCTTCTCCGCAACGAAGGTTGGCTACCATGGATCGCCATTCTACTCTGTTTCTTGCTTTGATGGTGCAGGCTGTCATAGATTGACTTGTCCATCTTTTGATGTTACTCGTCCATGTTAGTCTTGGCCTGCCTCTGCCTCTTTTACCTTGTATTTTCCCTTCCAATATTACTTTTAGTAGGCTGTTGTGTCTTTTAACATGCCCCCAAAATTTCATTTGTCTTGTCTTAATTGTATTTAGTAGTTCTCTTTTTATTTTCAGTTGTTTTAAAACTTCATCGTTTGTTATCTTTTGTTTCCATCCAATTCTACCTATTCTTCTATAAATCCACATTTCAAAGGCTTCAATTTTCTGTTCTGTTTTCTTGTCTAATGCCCATGTTTCTGCACCATACAGGAATATTGAGAAGATGTAACATTTTGCCATTCTTAGTTTCAGTCCTGCTGATATTTGTTTTGTTCTTTGTATATTTTTCATGGCATTAAAATTACTTTTTGCCATACCTATTCTTTTGTTTATTTCAATTTTGCATTTTCCATCATTGGTTATAGTATGTCCCAGGTAGTTGTAGCTCTGGACTGTCTCCAGATGTATTCCCTCAACTGTGATATTTAATTGTAGGTCTTGATAATTTTCTTTGTTTATGATCATAGTTTTAGTCTTTTTGATATTCATTTCTAGTCCATATTTTTTGCTTGTTATATTTATCGCAATTGTTGTATGTCTTTAGGATGTTCTGCTAGTAGAACAGTATCATCAGCATATCTTAGGTTATTGATTATCTTTCCATTAATGATTAGGTCTGGTATCTCTGAGATGTTTTTAAAGATTTGCTCAGTGTATAGATTGAACAAGCTTGGTGATAGTATGCATCCTTGTCTTACTCCAAAATTCATTTACCTGTTTTAATATTGTTTCACTTGTCTTTATTTTGCACTGAGGGGGTGTCTTTTTCTTTGTTGTAGTATATCCCAAGTATAGGTTTGTGTAAAAGCAGATTGGCTAACCAGCTGCAGGCTCCTCTATAGTAGGAACTGTTGATATAGACAACCTATTAAGTTATTTGCGGGACATCATCACTGCACTCCGAACATGTCCATAGAAAGTCTTCTTATACGCCCACTAAGTTTCTCGGTTCTGGCTGACGACCTAGTATTGCACTCTTGGACGGACACGAAGAAACCACAACAGATCACTTTACTAGGTCTAGAACTGACACCCACGCCCCCTCTCCTTTTTTCTCTCCATATCGACCTCATGGCATTAAGATTATCACCATCGGGTCATAATCGTCACCACTTTCATGTCATGGTGACCTGATGTTAACTTAATTCCTTCAGCGATAACCTTGGCAACAGTCAGCTACAACGGTCTCTAGCCCACGTGACGACATGTTACAGCAGAAATCTGTAGATATTTCCATATACATCAATTGATATTTTATGTATGACTTTATTCTGACATTCTACACACGTATATGCGAGTCATTAGAATGTGCGTACTCTCAGTGACAACATAGGAACAAGAATTTTGTATTGTAGTGAAACGGTGTCAGGGAAACAAACTGCTCAAAACGGTAGCAGTGGTGGTAGTAGTGGTGGTGGTGGTAGTAGTAGTGCTGGTAGTAGTGGAGTTGGTAGAAGTGATGGTGGTGGTAGTAGTGCTGGTAGTAGTGGTGGTGGTAGTAGTGGTGGTGATAGTAGTGGTGGTGGTAGTAGTGGTGGTGGTAGTAGTGGTGGTGATAGTAGTGGTGGTGGTGGTAGTGGTGGTGATAGTAGTGGTGGTGGTAGAAGTAGTGATGTTAGTAGTGGTGGTGGTAGTGACAGTGGTGGTGGTAGTAGTGGTGGTGGTAGTAGTGGAATTGGTAGTAGTAGTGCTGGTAGTAGTGGTGGTGGTAGTAATAGTGTTGGTAATAGTGGTGGTGATAGTAGTGGTGGTAGTAGTGATGACAGTAGTAGTGGTGGTGGGAGTAGTGGTGGTTGTAGTAGTGGTGGTGGTAGTAGTAGTATTGGTAGTAGTGGTGGTGGTAGTTGTAGTGGTGGTAGTAGTGGTGTTGGTAGTAGAAGAAGTGTTGGTAGCAGTGGCGGTCGTTGTAGTGTTAGTGGTAGTTGTGGTGGTGGTAGTAGTAGTGTTGATAGTAGTGGTGGTGGTAGTAGTAGTAGTGATGATAGTAGTGGCGGTGGTGGTAGTAGTAGTGTTGGTAGTATTAGTAGTAGTGGTGGTAGTAGAGGCGGGGGTAGAAGTTGTAGTGTTGGTAGTATTAGTAGTAGTGGTGGTAGTATTAGTAGTAGTGGTGGTAGTAGTGGTGGTGGTTGTAGTGGTGGTGGTAGTTGTGGTGGTGGTAGTAGTAGTGTTGGTAGTATTAGTAGTAGTTGTGGTAGTAGAGGCGGGGGTAGAAGTTGTAGTGTTGGTAGTATTAGTAGTAGTGGTGGTAGTAGTGGTGGTGGTTGTAGTGGTGGTGATAGTAGTGGCGGTGTTGGTAGTAGTTGTGTTGGTAGTATTAGTAGTAGTGGTGGTAGTAGTGGTGGTGGTTGTAGTGGTGGTGATAGTAGTGGCGGTGGTGGTAGTATTAGTAGTAGTGGTGGTAGTAGAGGCGGGGGTAGAAGTTGTAGTGTTGGTGGTATTAGTAGTAGTGGTGGTGGTTGTAGTGGTGGTGGTAGTAATAGTAGTGGTGGTAGTAGTGTTGGTGGTAGTAGTGTTGGTAGTATTAGTAGTAGTGGTGGTGGTAGTAGTAGTAGTGGTGGTGGTAGTAGTGGTGGTGGTAGTAGTGTTGGTAGTATTAGTAGTAGTGGTGGTGGTAGTAGTGTTGGTGGTAGTAGTAGTGGTGGTGGTGGTAGTAGTAGTGGTGGTGGTAGTAGTGGTGGTAGTAGTAGTGGTGGTGGTAGTAGTGTTGGTGGTAGTAGTGGTGGTGGTAGTAGTCGTGGTGGTAGTAGTAGTAGTGGTGGTGGTAGTAGTGGTGGTAGTAGCAGTGTTGGTGGTAGTAGTAGTGGTGGTGGTGGTAGTAATGGTGATGGTAGTAGTAGTAGTGGTGGTGGTAGTAGTGGTGGTAGTAGTGGTGGTAGTAGTAGTGGTGGTGGTAGTAGTGGTGGTGGCTTTAGTAGTGGTGGTAGTAGTTGTGGTAGTAGTGGTGGTGGTGGTAGTAGTGGTGGTGGTAGTAGTAGTGGTGGTGGTAGTAGTGGTGGTGGTGGTAGTAGTGGTGGTGGTAGTAGTGGTGGTGGTGGTAGTAGTGGTGGTGGTAGTAGTGGTGGTGGTAGTAGTGGTAGTAGTAGTAGTAGTAGTGGTGGTGGTAGTAGTGGTGGTAGTAGTAGTGGTGGTGGTAGTAGTGGTGGTGGTAGTGGTGGTGGTAGTAGTGGTGGTAGTAGTAGTGGTGGTGGTAGTAGTGGTGGTGGTAGTAGTGGTGGTAGTAGTAGTAGTGGTGGTAGTAGTGGTAGTGGTGGTGGTAGTAGTGGTGGTGGTAGTAGTGGTGGTGGTAGTAGTAGTAGTGGTGGTGGTAGTAGTGGTGGTAGTAGTAGTGTTGGTGGTAGTAGTAGTGGTGGTGGTGGTAGTAGTGGTGGTGGTAGTAGTAGTAGTGGTGGTGGTAGTAGTGGTGGTAGTAGTAGTGGTGGTGGTAGTAGTGTTGGTGGTAGTAGTGGTGGTAGTAGTGGAGCTGGTAGTAGTGGTGGTAGTAGTGGAGTTGGTAGTAGTGGTGGTGGTGGTAGTAGTAGTGCTGATGGTAGTGATGGCAGTAGTAGTGATTGTGGTAGTAGTAGTGATGGTAGTAGTGGTTGTGGTAATAGTTATGTTGGTAGTGGCGGTGTTGGTAGTAGTGGTGGAGGCAGTGGCGGTGTTGGAAATATTGGTGGTGGTAGTGGCGATGTTGGTAGTAGTGGTGGTGGTAGTGGCGGTGTTGGTAGTAGTGGTGGTGGTAGTGGCGGTGTTGGTAGTAGTGGTGGTGGTAGTGGCGGTGTTGGTAGTAGTGGTGGAGGCAGTGGCGGTGTTGGAAATATTGGTGGTGGTAGTGGCGATGTTGGTAGTAGTGGTGGAGGCAGTGGCGGTGTTGGAAATATTGGTGGTGGTAGTGGCGATGTTGGTAGTAGTGGTGGTGGTAGTGGCGGTGTTGGTAGTAGTGGTGGTAGTAGTGGCGGTGTTGGTAGTAGTGGTGGTGGTAGTGGCGGTGTTGGTAGTAGTGGTGGTGGTAGTGGCGGTGTTGGTAGTAGTGTTGGTGGTAGTGGCGGTGGTGGTAGTAGTGGCGATGGTAGCGGCGGTGTTGGTAGTAGTGGTGGTGGTAGTAGCGGTGGTGGTAGTAGTAGTGATGGTAGTGGCGGTGTTGGTAGTTGTGGTGTTGGTAGTAGTAGTGATGGTAGTTGTGGTGTTGGTAGTAGTAGTGATGGCAGTTGTGGTGTTGGTAGTAATGGTGGTGGTAGTAGTAGTGATGGTAGTGGCGGTTTTGGTAGTAGTGGTGGTTCTAGTTGTGGTGTTGGTAGTGGTCGTTGTGGTAAGAGTGGTGGTGGTAGTGGTGGTGGGAGTAGCAGCAGTAGTAGTAATAATTGTAGTAATAGTAAAATTCACTAGAATTGTCTGCAATTTCAAACAACAAAATTAATTTATTTTATTTTTTTTTTTTTTTTGCGTTCGACGGCATTTACCTCTGACGTTGTTCCTAGAGACTAGAAACTGAATTTTGCGCGTTAATCCGTTTTTCTAATAACTCCTCATCGTCTTCGTAGGTACTCATATTTTTTTAGGCGATGAGTAATTGACGTTTCAAGCCGGGGCCTCACTGCTGAGGACAAGTGTAGTTGCCGCAGGGAAACATCACAGATAAAAATCCCAACTGCTGCAGCCGGGATTTGAACCCACAACCTCTCCTTCTTGAGGCCGGCGTCTTACCTTGAGACCACCCAGTCTCTCACACCGTCATTTAACTCCATTTACCGGTAGCCACAGACACGCCCACATAAATAATTCTTTCGCTTACATAATCAGTGCAGCTGAAGGAGTAGCGGACGGTTAATCTTACGGATGTAAGAGCAGTAATAGTGTCTATGCAGTTTTGCATTGAAATAGAGCTCATTCCAAAGCTGCGAGTAAAATGTGACATAATGAGTAGTTAGTTCAGTGCTAACGGTTTGTGGAATGTTTTGTAGTTTGTTCATTTCCTAAACATAGTCACGTGCACCAACATGGCCGCATTTATAAAGTGGAACTCAATTTTCAACATCGCTCGCCTCACTCTTTGCGAGAACTTTCTTTCTTTCTTTCTTTATTTATTTCTTTCTTTCTTTCTTTCTTTCTTTTATTTCTTACTTACCTTTCTTTCTTTTTTTCTTTCTTTCTTTCTTTCTTTCTTTGTTACATTTCTTTCTTACTTTCTTTTTTCTTACCTTTTCTTTCTTTCTTTCTTTCTTTCCCACATTTCTTTCTTTCTTTCTTTCTAACCTTTCTTTCTTTCCTACATTTCTTTCTTACTTTCCTACCTTTCTTTCTTTCTTTCTTACTTTCTTTCCTACCTTTCTTTCTTTCTTACTTTCTTTCCTACCTTTCTTTCTTACTTTCCTACCTTTCTTTCTTTCTTTCTTTCTTACTTTCTTTCCTACCTTTCTTTCTTTCTTTCTTTCTTACATTTCTTTCTTACTTTCTTTATTTCTTACCTTTTCTGTCTTTCTTTCTTTCTTTCTTTCCCACATTTCTTTCTTTCTTTCTTTCTAACCTTTCTTTCTTTCCAACATTTCTTTCTTACTTTCCTACCTTTCTTTCTTTCTTTCTTACTTTCTTTCCTACCTTTCTTTCTTTCTTACTTTCTTTCCTACCTTTCTTTCTTACTTTCCTACCTTTCTTTCTTTCTTTCTTTCTTACTTTCTTTCCTACCTTTCTTTCCTACCTTTCTTTCTTTCTTACCTTTCTTACTTTCTTTCCTTTCTTTCTTTCTTTCTTTCTTTCTTTCTTTCTTTCTTTCTTTCTTTCTTTCTTTCCTTCTTTTTTTCTTTCTTTCTTTCTTTCTTTCTTTCTTTTTAACATTTTCTTTCTTTCTTTCTTTCTTCGCTTTTTACATTTCCTTCTTTCTTTCTTTCTTTCTTTCTTTCTTTCTTTCTTTCTTTTTCTTCTCATCCATCGCCATCATCGCCAACCCTATCATCGTGGCCACTATTGTCATCATATTTTTCTTCTTCGTCTACTTACTCTTATGAATTTTACTATTACTACAATTATTACTACAATTATTACTACTACTGCTGCTACTCCCACCACCACCACCACTACTACTGAAGATACTACTACTACTACTATAACCACCGTAATCACCCCCATTGCTACTACTGAAGATACTACTACTACTATAACCACCATAACCACCACCATTGCTACTACAATTGTTGATGCTATTACTACCACCGATATTACTGCCACCTGTAGTTGCTACCACTAGTACTGACATCACTGCTACTATCCCCACTACTACCACCACCACTACTACCACAACTACTACTACCACCACTTCTACAGCCACCAACACTACTACTGCCACCACTACTACTACCACCACTACTACAGCCACCAACACTACTACTGCCACCACTACTACTACCACCACTACTACAGCCACCAACACTACTACTGCCACCACCACTACTACCACCACTTCTACAGCCACCAACACTACTACTGCCACCACTACTACTACCACCACTACTACTGCCACCACTGCTACTATCACCAATACTACTACCACCACTACTACTACCACCACTACTACTACCACCACCACTACTACTACCACCAATACTACTACCACCACTACTACTACCACCACCACTACTACTACCACCAATACTACTACCACCACTACTACTACCATACTACTACTACCAAACTACTACTGCCACCACTACTACTATCACGACTACTACTGCCACCACTACTACTAGAGTACCACTACTACTAGTGCCACTACTACTACCACTACTACTAGTGCCACTACTACCACCACCACTACTACTGCCACCACTACTACTACCACCACTACTACTGCCACCACTACTACTACTACCACCACTACTACTGCCACCAACACTACTACTACCAACACTATTACAACGAAAGAAAGAAAGAAAGGTAAGAAAGAAAGAAAGAAAGAAAGAAAGAAAGAAAGAAAGAAAGAAAGAAAGAAAGAAAGAAAGAAAATCTTTACTGTTATCGTCTAGATTTGTATCGTTTCTGAGTAGACTGTGTCTACTAATTTTGCCCGACCAGCAGTTAATTTTCCCCGACTCTTTTCGAATTCAAACTAACAATTGTTTTTAACGTGCGCATAGTGCACACGAGGCATTCCGTGATTGTGCTGTTATCCCGGAGGGCTAGACATGGGATCTCACTGCCAAGAGACCAGCAAAGAAGAAACCACGGATTCCATTGCTTTTATTTATTTATTTTATGTTTTTTGTTTTAATTTAACCACCATCTGTGGTGGGAATCGAACCCGTTGCCCTCTTACCCAGAGGCCGACGACCTACCTACAAACCATTCAGCCGCACTCCAACGCCCCACCCCCTTTCCCCTTTTATCCTATCCCTCAACTTTGTTGTTTCCAATTTTTGTTTTTCACGAGAGTCGCAAAACGTAATTTTGTCTCCTTCAATGCTCACCCGTTTGCCATCTCTCTTCATCGTCAAACCCCCACACACACACAAAACAACGTTATTTGAACGTATATTCGTTTGGTCGTTAGTTTACGACAAATCTGCGATACTTACGCCTTTGTGTACCATTTTCCCACATTTCTTTCTTTCTTTCTTTAAAACCTTTCGTTCTTTCTTTCTTTCTTTCTATCTTACTTTCTTTCCTACCTTTCTTTCTTTCTTTCTTTCTTTCTTTCTTTTCTAACCTTTCTTTCTTTCTTTCCTACATTTCTTTCTTACTTTCCTACCTACCTTTCTTTCTTTCTTAGTTTCTTTCCTACCCTTCTTTCTTTCTATCTTCCCATCCATCGCCATCATCGCCAACACTATCATCGTGGCCGCTATCGTCATCATATTCTTCCTCTTCGTCTACTTACTCTTATGAGTTTTACTATTACTACAACTATTACTACAACTATTACTACAACTATTACTACAACTATTACTACAACTATTACTACAACTATTACTACAATTATTACTACAACTATTACTACAACTATTACTACAACTATTACTACAACTATTACTACAACTATTACTACAATTATTACTACTACTGCTGCTACTCCACCACCACCCTGTTACCAGTAAAGGGTTTTCTCTAGGTGTTATAGACCTCGATTAGGAGGTTCCTTTCGGGTCTCCCTTTGTTCCCCCTACCCCTCACACCATCAACAAAAATGGCCGCAGTCAAGTCAGTTTCTCATTGGAGGAAAATTCATCATCCATAATTACCATGCCTGCTGGTGTAGGTGAACATGTCTCTCCACAACTTTCGATCTCGACAGTTATTTATTATTTTTGTTGTTGACCTTCTGTCAAGCAATTCTCTTAAGCTGTCTAGTATCTTTTCTCTTTGCTTCCCTATATCTCTTCGTCCCTGCATTTTCCCAGTTGTTACAATATATTCCAGTTGTTCTCTTCTCATTACATGGCCAAAAAATGATGATTGTTTCATCCTAATACTGGAAATTAGCTCTCTTTTTTGCTTTGGCCTCTTTCAGAGCATTTTCATTACTCTTCTTAGCTGTCCGTGGTATTCTCAACATTCTTCCGTAAAACCACACTTCTACACACTCCATTGATTTTCTTGTCTGTTGTCCTAGTGTCCGTGATTCCAATCCATATGTTAAGACTGGCTCTACATAACATTTAAGAACTCTTTTTTCTTGTTTATATTGTCAAAAATGGATTGCATTGTATCTTCCTCATTTTAATTCTCATTGGAGAAAAATTAGCCGTATCGGAAACTGCAGTAGCACCGTGGTGCTAATTAATTACTTAATTGTCTTCCTCTTTTTGCACTTGCTGAGTTAAGAAATATTATTACCGCTTGGAAAATTATTGTGACCGTTCTTCTTTCTCTCCGACCGTTCTTCTTTCTCTCCGACATTATCTAAAAACGTCTTAATAGATAAGTTAGTGGTCAAATGCTGCCGTGTCGGGTGGAATCAGTGACAGAACTTGAACTAAATGCTGTGTCTCAATGAAAGGACATCAATTTGACTAAATGTTATGTCTTGATGTTGTTATGATAATGTAATGACAGTAGTTGTAGTTAGTCGAAGGCTCCGGTATCACTGAGAACGAATTAAAATCTATAATTGTCTAAACCGCCCGTACAAGTCGAATCATCCGAATTGACGTCTCATCTCGTTCTTCTTTTCTTCTTTCCTTCCTCATGTGCCTTTCAGCGTCGAGGGGAGATATAATTTGCGGTCTTTTGCTCTTCTGTTCGCCTCTGCTGCGATTATATTTCCTAGTGCTTCTAATATTCCATTGACCCATCTTTTTCGTGGTCGCCCCTTGTGTCTGGTGTTCTCACAACGTTTGTTGAAGGCTCGTTCTGTTGTGTTTTGTTCTTTCTGCCTTGTCACGTGGCCAAACCATTTTATCTGTTGTTTCCTTATATATTCTATAGTGGGGGCTATTCCTATCTTTTTTTTCTCAGTTCTTCATTTCTGATCTTATCTCTCAGACTGCTATCTCTGTGTGTCTCTCGTCTCGTTGAAGGATCCAAACAAAGAAAGGTAGCCGCATCCCCCATCATAGCAGCCACAGTACACGCCAAAAGACATAAGGAGTAGCCGCACCGAAAGTGAGTGCAGTCTGTCCTTCGTCATATAATACCATCATTCAGCGTAAGCAATCGGAATATCTAAACACGGATGCGGATGAAAAGCACAGCTCACAATGTACACAGACCACTAAACTCTGTAGCTCCTGCAGCAAATCGAACATGGAATATGTGGAAACTGCAATAAGGAACACTTTTGAGGCAAAACCTCAACGGTTCCTATCGCCTATCCGCCATATTGACCGGAAGTCTGTTATGACTATCATTTTTCTTTATCAAGTGTTGTGACGTTATATTATGACAGTACAGTGATCAAGTCTTCTACCTTTTTAGCTCCCAGTGGAGCATAGGTCTTCAACAAACACTTTCCAAGTCGTTCTGTTTTTTGCCACTCTTTTAAGATCATTCCATGTCTTCCCCATCATCTTCATCTCTGCTTCTATCTATCTTCTCCAAGAATTCCTTGGTCTTCCTCTTTGTCTTTTCCCCTGGGGATTCCAAAAAAGGGCCTGTTGTGTAATACTCAGTTGGCTTCCGTAGTGTTTGTCCTATCCAGCGCCATACTCTTCGCTGTATCTCTTTATCCACTGATGTTTGACTGGTATATTTCCATAATTCTATGTTAGTGATCTTGTCCTGCAATTTCCATCCTTTTATTCTGCGTAAGCATCCATTAATGAAAGTCTGTATCTTCGTGATTGTCAGTTTTGTTATTCTCCATGTTTCCCAGCCATATAATAGGACCGCCTTAACATTTGAGTTGAACATTTTTATTTTTTTATTTAACCTAATTTCTTTGGATTTCCATATGTTTCCCAGTGCAATGAAAGATCCTTTTGCTTTTGATATCCTTATTTTGGTATCATTTTCTGTTCCTCCCTCTTTATCTATATTACTGCCCAGATATATGTAAGATTGTACATCTAAAAGAGGTAATTCTCCTAGTTTTATTTGGTTATTGTCAACTGTATTAATTCTCATAATGTTAGTCTTATCTCTATTAATCTTCAGTCCTAGCTGTTGTGATCTCTCATCAAGTATGTTCATTTTATCCTGCATCTGTTGATGGCTGTGTGATAGGAGAGCTATGTCATCAGCAAAGTCTAAATCATCAAGTTGTTTGGTCAGTGACCACTGGATTCCATTTCTGTTGTTTTGAGTTATGTTCATAATCCAATCTATGGCCAGTAGAAAGAGAAATGGAGACAGAAGGCATCCCTGCCTTACTCCTGTTCTAATTTCAAATGCTTCTGTAAGCTGAATAGTGATCAAGTGCTGTGACGTAATGTTATGAAAGTACTTTAACTAAGTGTTGTGGCTTTATTAAAGCTATGAGCAGTGACTTGCTGATGTGACAAGTGTGTTTTACAACGTCTTATATGGCAGCACTTAGACTTAAGTGTTGTGATTTAATGATATAACAGTACTTTGATTCAGTATTGTCACTTAGTGCTGTGACAGTACTTTGACTCAGTTTTGTGACTTAATTCTATGACAGTACTTAGACTTAGTTTAGCGACTTAATGCTATGACAGTACTTAGACTTAGTTTAGCGACTTAATGCTATGACAGTACTTAGACTTAGTTTTGCGACTTAATGATATGACAGTACTTAGACTTAGTTTAGCGACTTAATGCTATGACAGTACTTAGACTTAGTTTAGCGACTTAATGCTATGACAGTACTTAGACTTAGTTTAGCGACTTAATGCTATGACAGTACTTAGACTTAGTTTTGCGACTTAATGATATGACAGTACTTTGACTTAACTGTTATGACTTAATGATGCGACAGTAAGTAAAGTAAATTATCCCCGTCACGCTAAGTGGCGTTTAAGGAATATCAGTACGGTGTTAGTGACCATAAATGTTACAGACCTTCAGCACATGATTTTTGGGGTAATGTGGTCGGTATTACGCCCGCGCCGCTTTACTTTCCCAGAAAAAAATCCGGTACCCATTAAAGGCTGGGTGAACCGTAGCCGTCGGTTGGGATCATATCCTACCTCTTGTCCTTGGTAGTCCAGTTCACTAACCACTGAGCTATCGTGGCTCCCATGATATGCCAGTACTTTGACTTAATTGTCATGACTTAATGATATGACAGTACTTTGACTTAATTGTTATGACTTAATGATATGACAGTACTTTGACTTAATTGTTATGACTTAATAATATGACTGACAGTACTTTAGCTCAGTGTTGTGACATAATGATATGACAGCACTTTGACTCAGTGTTGTGACATAATTGTATCACAGTGCTTTGACTAAATGTTATGACTTAATGCGCTAAATCTGTGTTCTTTTTATATTGCTCTTTATGTGTGTCTACTTTTCGTTCAGATTTTCAAATTTGCATTTAATTTCATCGTTTATACTTGTCCATGTTTAAAGACCATCAAAATACCCTTATGGATGAAAACCATCGTTGTGTACGACACTTGTCGTAAGTACGCCAGTCTCTTTCGTAATTACACAGGAATATCGAATTATATAGAATTATGCAGGAACAAAGATGCTCACTGACGCAGTTTCTTAAACGTCACAAATAATTCGAATATGATATCAATATTGGTTATTCGAAAAGTAGCATGTGAATTGCTATATATAACTTGTATATTGATTGGCTACATTCACCTGTCAATTGTTCAAATTGCGTACTAGACGTAAACATTCGTGAACTGTATTTCATATTCCAAGTCTGACTTGCTGCCGGAGATGCTGAGTTTAGTGCTCTGTGCACACAGTGAGCTGCATTTTTCATCCGGACCGTGTTTCGACATTCCTATTGCTTATGATGAATGACGTTATCGTATGACGAAGAACAGTTCGGCTGCGTTCACTTTCAGTGCGGCTGCGCCTTTAGTCTTTTGGCTTGTACTGAGGCTGCTATGATGAGGATTGCATCTACCTTCCTTTGTTTGGATCCTTCATTTAGATGAGATGTTAATTCGGATGATTCCACTGCCACGGGCGGTTTAGTAATTGTGGATTTTAATTCGTTTGCAGTGAAACCTGGGCCTTCGACTTACTACAGCTACAATTCGTGAACCTCATCGTTTGTCTGTTCGATTCGACAAGTTACGGAGGAATATTTATATTTAAAAAAAATAATAATTTCTTCTCATTTGCTACGTCATCCGCCCTTATATGTACATTAACGGATGTATTTGCGTTGTTTTCTATTGTACATGAGGCTACGATATGTACATTTTTCTGTCTAATACATCAGACCTCCACATTGCCTCTCTCTATCTCTTTCTCATTCATCCATCGATAGATCCATCCATCCATTCATTACTAACTGCCCACCCGTCCACTCATCAATCCGTCTATCCGTCGATATATATCAAAATCATGTGCCGTACCGTTTGTCGTTGGCGATACACAGTTCATCGTATGAGTTCTGTTGTTGACTGTTTTCCATGCCATGACACCAAGCTATCCAGTATTTTCTCTCTTTGTCGTCCGCGATCTCTCTTTCCTTTTATTTTGCCAGTTGTAACCAAGTATTACAACTTTCCTCTTCTCATGATGTGCCCAAAAAATATTGATTGCTTCTTTCTGATGTTTTTTAAGAGCTCCCTTTTTGTTTGAGAACTTTCTCATTGGTTTTTTTAGCTGTCCAGGGAAATTTCAACATTCTTCTGAGAAATCCCATCTCTGTGGCCTCTAATCGTCTTTTCATTTGTTTGTCTATTGTCCATGATTCGCTTCCATAGGTCAGAATTGGTTCTATATAGCATCGATGAACTCTCTTTCTCATCTCTATTGACATAGATTTGTTGCATAAGATATTTTTCATTTTCTGAAATGCTATTTTGGCCTGAGCTATTCTGCTTTTTATTTCTGTGTTGCATCTTCATATGTATCTGTCTATCTCTCTCTGCCTATCCCCATATCTGCGTGTGAGCTACTGTGGCTCTCCATTTATAACAATATGTTTTTGTAGTTTTCCTCTTTTTTTTTCATCACATTTTGAACTCAATAACTTTATATGTCTAGAACAGTGGAAACAGAGATGACTAGCATGGACCAGACCTGCGACACCTGCAGAGGAGAGCCCCGGTCAGCTCGAAACGTTGTTATTGCTCTAGAAGCATGTGCAGTACAAACCGCTGACTGTTAATACTGGCGTGCGGCGAAAGAAAGAAAAGAATATTCCTTTATCTGGGATTCCCAAAATAAAATCACCAAGAGCTCCGTACAGCACGCCTCCAATACAGTTTGACAACGTTGTGACAAAACAAACATAGAACTCACTACAAATATCTTAGTCCCAAACAACCAAAGTTCGACTTCACGACTGTTCTTAAATCAATATTTCTATTTCGCCATTAGTACCACTTCCAGTCGTCACGATGGTGCTAGAAAGAGGTGACAGTTATCTCCCCTGTAATCCAATAACACATCGCCACCAGGGGGCGTTATCAGACCAACTTCACTATTTTCTGCCTGGGGACCGTTAGATGGTGTCTGGAAACGCAAGGTATGTGTCAATGAATAAACGTTATCCAGAACGTAGTACATTTTTAAAAGTAAATATTAAATCCATATACGGAACTCCAGAGACTAGGAAAAGAAAATTAATAATAAATTACACAGAGAGAATGGTATGTTTGTAGCGCTCAGAAAGATCTACAAACAGAAAACACCGAGAACAATAGACGAATACAAGAAGGATCGAACCCACACTCTAAGGGGCGTTGGTTGTTGTTGACGGATTGCCACGAGTTGATGTGGGAGGGTTGCCCTTTGATTCATTTGATGTGGCGGGTCGTAATGGCTTTCTTCACATTCCAGGCTCTTACTGGAGAAGTTGGAGTTCGTCCATCCCAGGCTATGCTGGGAAACTGATGGTGCGCCGACTCTGCTATTTGCGACCACAGGTCGCATGCGCTTCTGCTTCTTCAGGGGGTCTAGGAAGCCTAGTTGGGAAAACCACCCGACTGGGCTACCGATGTTCGGATAACCCGTGTTCGATTCCCGCTGGAAGCAGTGTGAGTTGTATTATATTGTACTGTGGTTGAAAAAAAATACCCCGCGGTCGACACAGCCGTTGGCAGAAATGGGTACCAGGGTAGTACTCTGGGAAGGTGAGGAATGCCGCCTCGCATCGTGAGTTTCGATGCTTGAAGCGACAATGTCCAGAAGTCTCCGAGCTCTTCAGGATAGACGGCCGAGCACATATGGGTGAAAACTCGCTTGCTAAGACGCCGATTCAAGTCTCGTACTTTCATCATCATCAAAAGTGAGAGCCGTCTCCGCATCGAAGGTTGGCTACCATGGACCGCCATTCCACTCTGTCTCTTGCTTTAATGGTGCAGATTGTCATAAGTTGACTTGTCCATCTTTTGATGTTAGTCTTGGTCTGCATCTTTTACCTTGTATTCTCCCTTTCGATATTACTTTTATTAGGCTGTTGTATCTTTTAACGTGCCCCAAAAATTTCTGTTGTCTTGTTCTAATTGTGTTTAGTAGTTCTCTTTTCATTTTAGTTGTTTTAAAACTTCATCGTTTGTTTTTTTTATTTTTCCATCCAATTCTACCTATTCTTCTATAAATCCACATTTCTAAGGCTTCAATTTTTTGTTCTGTTTTCTTATCTAATGTCCATGTTTCTGCACCATACAGGAATATTGAGAAGATATAACATTTTGTTATTCATAGTTTTAGCTCTGGTGTTATTTGATTTGATGTTAGTATATTTTTCATTAATTTGTAATGTCATTTCCTGTGAACAATCATTCTCCGGTCTCGTTTTTTTTTTTTAAATAAATACAGAAAATATTTAGAAAACATAGAGTCAGATATCAGAATACATTCAGACATTAAGCCCAATACAACAAGGCTTGTAGGTGAAGTGCAGTAACATCCTTTTCACTAATTATGTGAGTATACAATGTTACCTATTTCCGCCATTCTTGAAATTAGTCAGGTACATTTTTTGTCCATGCTTATAATTGTAACATTTATTTAAACTCGTGCAAATTTGTGTCATGTCGATACATATCCACATTTTTATGTGTGCATGTAATTTAAGCTTTTTCTCCGCAGAAATACTAAATCAATTAATATTGTTGTTATTATTTTTCATTGGTGAGAAATCATTCAAATCAAAATGTATTAGGAGTGTGTAATTTAATGTAAAGTAGATCCCATGACAATCATACGTAGAAGAGTGAACAACTGAAATATGACATTTATTAAAGTTTGTCAAATAAAACTGTTGATGCAATTTTGGGTTTTGAATCTTGAGTTGAAGTTTAATCCTGGGGGTCCGCGGCTACAAAATCTATTTAAGGGGGGTCCGTGGCTACAAAACGTATTTAAAATGGGGTCCCGCGGTAAAGGGCAGTTTAAGGACCGCTTGTCTATTCCGCTAAACTAAAACGCCCAAAAAGACCGAAACTGTAAACAAATACTGATTCATAGCTCGCTAAGTGAGTCAGAACTGACCAAGATTCTACGTCACCTTCACGTGGGTATTCAGGAAACAGATTAACGTGTCTGGGGAAACTAAGGGTCGAAGGAGGAAGTCAAATAAAACGGAGGAGCTGAAAATAGATGTGCTGGATCGAAATTTGCAGATACCGTAGCATGCCTAAGCAATAACTCAACATATCAACGAATAGTTAACGTCTTCTGATGGTGGACGATGTAGATGAGATGGTTGGCGAACTCAGAAGAAGACGAATCTATTTTTGACGTGCAACTACTTCTTTTACAAGAACAAGAATACAAGAAAAGGGGTTCTTAAATGTTATGTAGAGCCGGTCTTAACATATGGGTGTAAATCATGGACAGTAGGACAAGAAAATTTCTGGAGGCTGTAGAAATGTGGTTATACAGAAGAATGTTGAGGATACCATGGACAGCTAAGAAGAGTAATGAAGTCGTTCTGAAAGATGTCAAAGCAAAAAGAGAGCTACTTTCCAAAATTAGGAAAAAACATCATTTTTTTAAACCATGAAATGAGAAGGGAAGAGCTCAATTATATTGTGAAAAATGGGAAAATTGAGGGACGAAGAGATAGAGGGAAGTAAAGAGAAAATATACCAGACAGCTTAAGAGAATGGCTTGGCAGAAGGTTAACAACAGAAATGATAAATAACTGTCGAGATCAAAAGATGTTGAGAAACATGATCACCTACGTCAGCAGGCATGGTACTTGATGATGATGATGACTTCCTTTACCTTGCATTTTTCTTGGAAGATGGCTTTCGGTGAATTATTTCTCTCTCTCTCTCTCTCTCTCTCTCTCTCTCTCTCTCGTCCTCTCTCTCTCTCTCTCTCTCTCTCTCTCTCTACATCTGGCATGAAATTAGATACAGAAGAAATCCTGAAAAGTTTTAGTATAAAAGTGTGAAATTGCCAGAAAATCCGAAATGTTCCCGTAAAAGATTGCATTTCAAATCAAAGAAATAAATATTATTTGTTTGTTTACATTCACCCGACGACTACAGAAACTCTTCTTGGTCCTGTTCATTTTCCGATCTGATGAGCACGTTTTGTGGCGCAAATGCGTTGTGTTGTTGTTTGCAGTAAAACTGTGATATCTCCGCTTTTCGGACCAACTATCCGACTTCAGAACGACATTATTGAGCACCGAATTGCCTTCCAACTTCCCCCCTCACGTCACCAGTTTGGACAAGTTAATCTGTTTCTAGAGGCACTGCGAAGAATGGAGTAGGGTTTGGATAGTTCTTGTTCCCCTGTTCCTGGCGAACGCTATCAACTATATGTTGCAGACAGCTTTTAACACTGTTGCTGAAATACAGTCTCGCCCTCAAATGAAATAAATGGTTTTAGACATCTGACCTGAATTAAACCTAACCAACCTGCATCACGAGCATGCTACATGAAAATGTGAAGCTTGCAGGTGAAACGAGACAAATAATAATAAATGAATATTATTATAGAGGGAAACTTCCGAGGCGATAATCAGCGAATCAAATCAGAGAAAGAGGTATGTTTATAGCACTCGGAAAAAATTACAAATAATCAACAACAGAAAAAAAACAAAGAATAATATATGGTCCTATCAGGATCGAACCTATACTCTTTGGCACAGCGCCTTGCCACGAAAAGCCAAACGTTAGAGAACACTGCCAACACAGCTAACTAAAAAATTAGCCATCATTGGTAATGTCTTTCAAGCAGGTGTTCTCATGACTATAGCATAGGCCTGCGATCACAGCTCGGGAATAAATTGTGTATCTGTATTTTTCCTATAAACACGAAACAGCACGAATAGTAGTTACCAGCTTATGAATATGATAAAAGACTATATGAGAGTCACTAAATCAAGGTCAAAAAGATAATAACTCTAGGTACACAATTATGAATGTCCTGTATGACATACACTCCCTTACTCATCAACACTTAACGATACAAGAAGTATAACAGAAAGAAGATACCCATCAATTTATATATTTATAATTATTATTCTTGGCGTGCACTCAACATCTGATTATATTGTAATGTATTTTCATCCGTGCCTGTGTCTCATATGTTTTCATAGGTAGGTCAGGTAAGACATGGGTCAGTTTTAGTTCACCAATCAAATCACCAGCTACCTATCTTTCGTTACGGCATTATTGCATTAATTTGGGAGAGGGGGGGGGGATATATGGGACAGGAAAATAAAGGCCGCTTGTCCTGAGCAGTCGCCACGCCAGAGTTGTTCGTGTCCTAGTTTTTATTTCACCTCGGATAGGAATCACTTTTGACCGTTCCGGAATTCGAACCCGTATTCTTCTTCTGGTTTGTAGCACTAGAAGTTCATCAGGCCACTCGCTCGCCATGCCAGCCATTAACTCACACGTCTTGTGCACCTGAATAAAGATAGACGAAACCTGCCAGTTGCCACAATAATTAAGATTATTCTTTTAAGCTCTTCTTCCGTAGAGGTACATGTCACCTATGTGTTTGTCAAGAGTGCATTTAGGTTTAGAATTTATAGCACTAGCTATAACATTCACATGATATCCTCATCCTCAAGTACCATGCCTGCTGGTATAGGTGATCATGTCTCTCCACAAATTTAGATCTGGACAGCTATTTATCATTTCTGTTGTTGGCCTTCTGACAAAGCCATTATCTCTTAAGCTGTCTGTTATTTTTTCTCTTTGCTTCCCTCTATCTCTTCGACCCTCAATTTTTCCAGTGTTGCAATATATTCCAGTTGTTATCTTCTCATTACATGGCCAAAAAATGATAATTGTTTCTTCCTAATATTGGAAGTTAGCTCTCTTTTTCCTTTGCTCTCTTTCAGTACGTTTTCATTACTCTTCATAGCTGTCCGTGGCATTCTCAATATTCTTCTGTAAAACCACATTTCTACGCCCTCCAGTGATTTTCTTGCCTGTTGTCCTATTGATGATTCACATCCATATGTTAAGACTGGCTCAATATAACATTTAAGAACTATTTCTTTTTTCTATTGTCAAAAATGGATTGCACAGTATCTTCCTCATTTTTTGGAAAGCTGCTTTTGTCTGAGCCACTCTGCATCTCACCTGTGTTGTGCATCTACCATCTGAGGTTAACATTGTTCCCAGATATTTAAATTAATTTACCTGTTTTAATCATTTTCCACTTGTCACGGTATATAGACCATTTTATCTATCTATCTATCTATCTATCTATCTATCTATCTATCTATCTATCTATCTATCTATCTATCTATCTATCTATCTATCTATCTATCTATATCTATCTATCTATCTATCTATCTATCTATCTATCTATCTATCTATCTATCTATCTATCTATCTATCTATCTATCTATCTATCTATCTATCTATCTATCTATCTATCTATCTATCTATCTATCTATCTATCTATCTATCTATCTATCTATCTATCTATCTATCTATCTATCTATCTATCTATCTATCTATCTATCTATCTATCTATCTATCTATCTATCTATCTATCTATCTATCTATCTATCTATCTATCTATCTATCTATCTATCTATCTATCTATCTATCTATCTATCATTCTTTCGTTCACCCGAAGTATTGTCTATATCTGCAATGTCGTTTCCTGTAATAAATTTGACTGTTTTTTGTAATTCTTGCAGTGGCCCATATAGTTTTGTCTGTAGTGTTGTATCTATGGGCCAATGGATTTTCCTTAGTCTACTATATTATGTGCAATCTTGAAGTATGTGTTCAGCAGTCTGGCGCCTGTCCACATGTACAAGTAGTTGATGTAAAGTAAAAGTAAAGTACCCCCGTCACGCCAAGTGGCGTATAGGGAATATGGTGTTAGTGACCATAAATTGTACAGTCCTTCGGCACATGATTTTTGGGGTAATTTGGTCAGTATTACGCCCGTGCCGCTTCACTTTCTCAGAAAAAAAATCCGGTACCCATTAAAGGCTGGGTGAACCCGGAGGACGTCGGTTGGGATCGAACCCTACCCCTTGTCCTTTGTAGTCCAGTTCACTAACCACTGAGCTATCGCGGCTCCCAAGTAGTTGATGTGCCGATCTTGAATTTTGTATACGTGTGACTATGGAGTCGATTGTGTCCTGTTCTGAGCCGTATAATGATAACTTGTTCATATCTATTCATATTATGAAAGGCATCCTGATTTGGGGCTTGTGGTCCTCTGATTGATTTCATTATCTGTTTCTTATGATGGTATGTAACCGGTGTATCTAGTTGTGCGCCTGTTGAAACTTCTTTTGCCAAGTGATCTGATTTCTCATTTCCTGGTATTCCACAGTGAGATGGGATCCACTGCAGGGCAACCCTGTGGTGCTTGCAGAGTTCAGTCAATAAGGTCTGCAGATGTGGTAATTTTCTGGATTGTAGTGCCTGGAGTACTGATCTTGCATCTGTCAAAAACACTACTGGCTGTGGGCTAAGATTACTGTTCATCAGTTTTCCTACTGCCAACTTTATTGTTTGTATTTCTGCATCATAATTGTGACAATATTTCCCTGTTGCTATTTTATTCATATCCCTAGTGTTATTTGGGCACTCTATATATGCACCTGCTCCCCCATTCTTTACTGCATTATGTGCTGATCCATCTGTGTACACACAAATCCATAGGTATTGTGGGTATTCTTCATCCAGGAATATCCATTTCGTATTCTCTATTTCTGTCCGTATTTGTATTGATAATACTGATTCCTCTGTCCTGGGAGTATGTTCTGGTATGGGCAGTAGAGGGTTAACAACTCTTGGCATGTCTGGTGTTTGTCTACTAATACGCTTGGCTTGGTGGATAAAACTGCTTCTCTTAAGTCGTCCCAATGCAAGATTTTGAAATCGTTCCTTCATTGGATGTTTCGGCATGCATGCAAATTTTTCTGCTTGTATCAGAACTTTTGTGTCCCTCCGTTCCCTCAATGCTGGTATCCTCCACAATTTCTCCATCTCCAATATTGGTGTTGATTTCATTGCTCCTGTGATGACCCTAAGTGCCTGGTTTTGTACTTTATCCAGTTCTTGCAGTGTGGTGTTTGATGCTGAGCACCATGCGGATGATCCATATTCTAAATGTGGGCGTATACTATGTTGGTAAACTTTACTGAGTATTTTCCCACTCGCACCCCATGTGGTTCCACACAACTTTCTTAGAATAGCCAATTTCCTCCTTGCTTTTTGGGCTGCCTTATTTATCTGCTGTTTCCAAGATAGTTTATTATCATATGT
The DNA here is from genome assembly GCA_032433765.1 of Megaustenia siamemsis. Classification (NCBI taxonomy): domain Eukaryota; kingdom Metazoa; phylum Mollusca; class Gastropoda; order Stylommatophora; family Ariophantidae; genus Megaustenia; species Megaustenia siamemsis. Next base: position 33,311,583 of record JAVIAB010000008.1, read on the forward strand.
AACTCCGAGATAGGTAGCTTGTATGTCTTCTTTCACAGGCTCATTGTTTATGTAGATGACTCCTGCTTTTTGTTTTGGGGAGAGAGTGAAAAGTGTAGTACTGCATTTGTCTGTATTGATGCTGATTCACCATCTATTTGTCCATGAATTCATAGACCATTTTAAAATGCCGGAAAATACTTGTGCGGCGACAGATCTTGTATCAAACTATAAGTTATGTTGATAAATAACAAAACAAGTATTAAAATATGGGTCCTAAGAAAAACTATGTGCAAATTGTCAACCCAGTTCATATTTTTTTTAAAAACGACGTGAAAGGAATCAAACAAAAGGTAACAATGCAAAAACTACGTGATAAATATAAATCGACAAGCCGTAAGGAAAAAAAATCATTATAAACAACATGATGAAGATATGAAATAGAAAATTAAAGAAAAAAATGTATTTATTGCGTAGACCAATGCCCTCTACGTCACCAGGATTCTAGTCTGCGACTCATAGCTGACCTCTAGCATTGGGATCAGCGGTAACAACAGCTGATTAAGATACAACTCAACGGTAGCGTTATTTATGCCGGAAACAGTTTGGCCAAGCGATTAGTGATCCAAAATGGAAGGCAATACGGAATTTAAAAATATTGCATTGGAGTATGTCGCGCCGAAAAGGCGCAAATATCACAACTTGCTACAACACAACACATCTACGCCAACTAAGGTGGGGACCTATTGGTGGGGGGAGGCGAGGGGGGGGGGTGAAGCGCAATAGTTGTTGGATCGTCAGAAAGGACGAAAAAAGTATCCATTACGGTCACTGGATACCGATCGGTAACATCAATATGCCTTCAACCAATTCTAACGGTACAGTTGTGGTTTTCTGTTACAGATTAAGGCTGCCCGTTGATGTTTCTAATTCCCGTGGGTGAAGCCTGAGTAATAAAAGTGAGTGATCTATAAAGCTGTGCACTGTAGCAGTTTAATATTAGAGAAACAGCGTCTTTCTAATTACAGATGTCATAAATCGTTCTGGTTCGCGGCTAGCACGTATCTTCAGGCAAACGAGTTTCCATTTGTTTTTTAATTTTTCAGTCTTATCTGTGTCTGGACTATCCGTCTTCTTAGTGCCCTCGTCTGTCTTATTTGGGTCTCGTCTATATGTCTTATATGTGACTCTTCTATGAGTCTTATCTGTGTCTCGTCTACCTGTCTTATCTGTCTCGTCTACCTGTCTTATCTGTGTCTCGTCTATATGTCGTATCTGTGTCTCTTCTATCTGTCTTATCTGTGTCTCGTCTACCTGTCTTATCTGTGTCTCGTCTATATGTCTTATCTGTGTCTCGTCTACCTGTCTTAGCTGTGTCTCGTCTATATGTCTTATATGTGTCTCGTCTATATGTCTTATCTGTGTCTCGTCTATATGTCTTATATGTGTCTCGTCTATCTTCTTATTCCTCTTCTTTCCTTCCTCATCTGCCTTTCAGCGTCGAGGGGAGATATAATTTGCGGTCTTTAGCTCTTCTGTTCGACTCTGCTGCTGTTATGTTTCCTAGTGCTTCTAATATTCTATCGACCCATCTTTTTCGTGGTCGACCCTTGGGTCTGGTGTTCTCACAAAGTTTGTCGAAGGCTCGTTGTGTTGTGTTTTGCTCTTTCTGCCTTGTCACGTGGCCAAACCACTTTATCTGTTGTTTCCTTTTATATTCCATGGCGAAGGCTATTCCTAGCTTTTTTCTCAGTTCTTCATTTCTGATCTTATCTCTCAGTTTCCTGTCATTCGTCTAACACACTTCATCTCTGTAGAAGTTATTTTACTTATTGTTCTTGCATCTAGGGTCCAGGTCAGGCATTGGTAGCACAACGTTGGGATGAAGATTGTATTGTATAGTGCTTGTTTTGCTTCCAGAGTTATTTCCTTGTTGGACAATAGTGGTGATAACTGTCCGATGATTTGACAAGCTTTGTTGCATCTTGATTCTATCTCTGCTGTTTGAGAATTATCGTTTGTCATTAGACATCCTAGGTATTTGAATTCCTCTACTTGTTTTAGATATCTGCCTTCTATAGTTATGTTGATGTTCTGTTTATTTTTGGCGACATTCATGACTTCTGTTTTGTTGATGTTGATTTCCATGTTGTATTTTGTGCCTGAGATGCTGAGTTTGTTTAATTGTTCTTCTCGTCTATATGACTTATATATGTGTCTAATTTACTTATCTCAGCCTCTGTTCCACTTCAGATCGCAGAAAAATTGAGTGTCCGGCTCAATGCTTTGTAATGTTCCTCCTGCAAGGTGCTCCTCTGTTATTTCTTTAATCCATCGTCTCTCATTTGAAGCCAATATCAAACAAAGATGCAAGAGAAATGGGAGGAATATTTCGAAGAATTCAATATGACACCAACTCCCAATCATCATCATCATCAAGTACCATGCCTACAGGCGGAGGTGATCATGTCTCTACACAATTTTCGATCTCGGCAGCTATTTATCATTTCTGTTGTTGACCTTCTGCCAAGCCATTCTCTTAAGCTGTCTGTTACTTTTTCTCTTTGCTTCCCTCTATCTCTTCGTCCCTCAATTTTTCCAGTTGTTACAATATATTGCAGTTGTTCTCTTCTCATTACATGGCCAAAAAATGATGATTGTTTCTTCCTAATATTGGAAATTAGCTCTCTTTTTGCGTTGACCTCTCTCAGAACATCTTCATTACTCTTCTTAGTTGTTCATGGTACTTTCAACATTCTTCTGTAAAACCACATTTCTACAGACTCCAGTGATTTTCTTGTCTGTTGTCCAATTGTCCATGATTCGCATCCATATGTTAAGACTGGCTCTATATAACAATTAAGAATTTTTTTCTTGTTTCTATTGTCAAAAATGGATTGCATAGTATCTTCCTCATTTTTTGGAAAGCTGCTTTTGCCTGAGCCATTCTGCATCTCACCTATTTTGTACATCTTCCGTCTGAAGTTGACAAAGTTCCCAAATATTTAAATTCATTTACCTGTTTTAATACAACTACCAATAACACCAAAGAAAAACGGCACAAAAGAGCACACACATCGAACTTAACATCATAAAAGAAGAAACTGACAAAAGTAATCAAATATGCACCGAGAAATAAGGCACCGGGGATATAAAAAAATATCAATAGAATTAATAGCAGAAGCAGGAGAAACAGGAGTTACATGGCCGCACTAAATATTCATAGCTATCATAATAGTAATATGGAATAATAAAGTCAGCAAGAGAGGCTGCGACCAGTATAGAGGTATCTCCCTTCTCAGCGTTATAGGAAAGTTATATGCTAAAATTATGTGGAAAAGGCTACGATCAGTTATATAGCTACAGATCAGAAACTCCCAAATGGGGTTCTGAAAGGAAAGAGAATAAAGGTAAAAGATAAAGCTAAAGTACGGGACTTGAATCGGCGTCTTAGCACGTGAGTTTTCACCCATATGTGCTCGGCTGCCTATCCAGAAGTGTTCGGAGACTTCTGGATAGTGTCGCTTCAAGCATCGAAACTCACGATGCTAGGCGGCATTTCTCACCTTCCCAGAGTACTACCCTGGGACCCATTTCTGCCAGCGGCTGGGTCGACCGAGGGGGGGGGGGTATTGTTTTCCCAACCACGAGGACAACTCTCACTGCTACCAGCGGAAATCGAAAACAGGTTGTCCGTACGCTGGTAGATCAGACGGGTAAATAGAGGATGTACTGACGCTCTATTCACCCTAAGACAGTTACCAAAATAGACAACAGGGCACAATTAAAATGTGTACTAGAAGCGCTAGAATCTAGAACAGTCAGTGAGCCACGTGCCATCAAAATAAATTGTGTCAGACACATGGTGGGAGCTTGTTTCGGAGACAAATGTAGATGGCATTAACCTAGATAAAAAGTTCAGTGTTACTCATTCATTGAAATATACTTCTTCTACTTCCTAGCGTTCACCCGTCAAATGGGCGTTGATGCGTTGAGTCGCTAGTTTAGGGCCAAACCATGATCATTGTATCTTTGTGCTCGACACGTTGGTCTCCGGAATGGGTAGATATCGCTTAAAAGTGTTGCCCAGGCCGCGACCATTTATGACTGCTCTTTTCCACTTTTAGCTGTCAAGAGTTCTTTAACGTTCGCTAGTACATCATGAGAAGAGGAAAGTTGGAATACTTGGTTACAACTGGCAAACTACAAGGAAAGAGAGATCGCGGACGACAAAGAGAGAAAATACTAGATAGCTTGATGTCATGGCATGGAAAACAGTCCACAACAGAACTGATACGATGCACTGTAGATAGGAGATTGTGGAAGGACATGATCGCCTACACGAACCGGTATGACACATGATGATGAGTACACGCGGGACGTCCTTTTTTTAGTTGTCCGAGAAGGTTAGGCATCAAATGGCATTACCCAAAGACCAGGAGAAGGTAACTCTACATAAACCACGGATTCAATTTGAAAAAAATATCCCATCACATTTGAACCCGGGAGCTATCTGCCCAGAGGTCGAAGTCTTACCTCTAGCCAACCCAATCCCAAGTGATATAAACAAAGAGGGAGTAACTTAATTGATTTGTCCACATGACACGACAAACACAACTAAAGACAATACACACAACTATCAACACATCGTTATTAAACGAAGGATAGACGGAATGTTAGAAACACGCGGAAACTCTCACAAAGAAACAACCAACTACCTCTCCCTTCAAACCGTCAAAGCTTAACAAACGATAGATATACTAAAAGTTACAGCTAGAATTGGCTCTTGTACTAAGAGTTACAGTCGTGACTGGCTATTGCACTATCAGTTACAGCTAGAATTGACTCTTGTACTAAGAGTTACAGTCGTGACTGTCTACTGTACTATCAGTTACAGCTAAAATTGGCTCTTGTACTAAGAGTTACAGTCGTGACTGGCTATTGTACTATCAGTTACAGCTAGAATTGGTTCTTGTACTAAGAGTTACAGTTGTGACTGGCTATTGTACTATCAGTTACAGCTAAAATTGGCTCATGTACTTAGAGTTACAGTTGTGGCTGGCTATTGTACTATCAGTTACAGCTAAAATTGGCTCTTGTATTAAGAGTTACAGTTGTGGCTGGCTATTGTACTATCAGTTACAGCTAGAATTGGCTCTGGTACTTAGAGTTGCAGCTGGGATTGGCTTTTGTTCTAATATTTACAGCTGGGATTGGCTCTTGTTGTAAGATTTACACCTGGGATTGGCTCTTGTTCTAAGATTTACAGCTACAATTGGCTCTTGTACTAAGATTTACAGCTGGGATTGGCTCTTGTTCTAAGATTTACAGCTGTGCATGGCTCTTGTACTAAGATTTACAGCTGGGATTGCCTCTTGTACTAAGATTTACAGCTACAATTGGCTCTTGTACTAAGATTTACAGCTACAATTGGCTCTTGTACTAAGATTTACAGCTGGGATTGGCTCTTGTACTAAGAGTTACAGTTGAGATTGGCTCTTGTACTAAGATTTACAGCTGGCATTGGCTCTTGTACTAAGAGTTACAGCTACAATTGGCTCTTGTACTAAGATTTACAGCTAGGATTGGCTCTTGTACTAAGATTTACAGCTACAATTGGCTCTTGTACTAAGAGTTACAGCTACAATTGGCTCTTGTACTAAGATTTACAACAGGGATTGGCTCTTGTACTAAGAATTACAGCTACAATTGGCTCTTGTACTAAGAGTTACAGTTGGGATTGGTTCTTGTACTAAGATTTACAGCTGGGTTTGGCTCTTGTACTAAAATTCACAGCTGCAATTGGCTCTTGTACTAAGATTTACAGCTAGGATTGGCTCTGGTACTAAGATTTACAAATACAATTTGCTCTTGTACTAAGATTTACAGCTGGGATTGGCTCTTGTACTAAAATTCACAGCTGGGATTGGCTCTTGTACTAAGATTTACAGCTGGGATTGGCTCTTGTACTAAGATTTACAGCTACAATTTGCTCTTGTACTAAGATTTACAGCTGGGATTGGCTCTTGTACTAAAAGTCACAGCTGCGATTGGCTCTTGTACTAAGATTTACAGCTAGGATTGGCTCTTGTACTAAGATTTACAACTACAATTGGCTCTTGAGCTAAGATTTACAGCTACAATTGGCTCTTGTACTAAGATTTACAGCTACAATTGGCTCTTGTACTAAGATTTACAGCTAAAATTGGCTCTTGTACTAAGATTTACAGCTGGGTTGGCTCTTGTACTAAAAGTTACAGCTGCGATTGGCTCTTGTACTAAGAGTTACAGCTGGGTTTGGCTCTTGTACTAAGATTTACAGCTGGGATTGGCTCTTGTACTAAGATTTACAGTTGCGATTGGCTCTTGTACTAAGAGTTACAGCTGGAATTGGCTCTTGTACTAAGATTTACAGCTGGAATTGGCTCTTGTACTAAGATTTACAACTACAATTGGCTCTTGTACTAAGATTTACAGTTTCGATTGGCTCTTGTACTAAGAGTTACAGCTGGAATTGGCTCTTGTACTAAGAGTTACAGCTGGAATTGGCTCTTGTACTAAGATTTACAACTACAATTGGCTCTTGTACTAAGAGTTACAGTTGGGATTGGCTCTTGTACTAAGAGTTACAGCTGGAATTGGCTCTTGTACTAAGATTTACAGCTGGAATTGGCTCTTGTACTAAGAGTTACAGCTGGAATTGGCTCTTGTATTAAGATTTACAGCTGGAATTGGCTCTTGTATTAAGAGTTACAGTTGGGATTGGCTCTTGTACTAAGAGTTACAGCTAAAACTAGCTCTTATATGAAGAAAAGTATCATCTATGGTAAAAGCTCAGACTCGAAAACCTCGTGGAGACTGCACTGGACAAGCGGCCTTTTTTCTCCAATACTATAATGCCCCCTCTCCCGCCCGATCCCAAAAATTAAAAAAATCTCGTAAAGACAGTACATATATAACTGGCTTGCTGAGATGCACGTATGGTGGATCATTAAACACACTTGTTACAGATTATCTCCAGCAAAACAGAGATTTCTATGTGCACAAAAGTAGATTACAAAGATATATACTAAAGATGTGTAATGAAGGCTCTGATGTATCCATTCAGATTGATTTTGTGATTGGCATAATTATCTCTCTTATGGCGAAGTGGAACAGGTGATGTTGTTGCGATACATGTTATCAATTACATATGTTCATAAGCTATCAGATAATTCACATATCAGGTTGATAATATAAGTTATCATGGAGTTCTTTAACAGGTAATTGTAGTTGTAGTTAGTCGAAGGCCTCGGCAGCACTGCAAAAGGAATTAAAATACATAATTGCTCAACCGCCCGTGCCAGTGGAATCATCAGAATTAACGTCTCATTGTATTGAATGATACAAACATAGAAAGACAGCAGCAGTCCCCATTAATGCAGCTACAGCACACGCCAAAAGACACGAGACGCAACCGTGCCGAAAGTGAACGCAGCCAAACGGTCCTTCGTCATACGATATCGTCATTGATCGTAAGCAATTGGAATATCGAAACATGATCCGGGTGAAATACACAGTTCACGGTGTGCACAGAGCACTAAACTCAGTAGCTCCGACAGCAAGCCGGACTTGGAATATGAGGAAACTGCAACAAGGAACACTTTCCAAACAGAGACTTAACGTTCCCTGTCGCCTACACGCCAAATTGACCGGAAGTCCTTTTTAACAGATATTCAATGCTCACATTGCTCCCTTAGTTTAGTTTAGTTTAGTTTAGTTTAGTTTAGTTTAGTTTAGTTTAGTTTAGTTTAGTTTAGTTTAGTTTAGTTTAGTTTAGTTTAGTTTAGTTTAGTTTAGTTTAAAGTTTAAAGTTCTAGGTTTAGGTAGTTTTAAGATAATTTAAGTGAAAGTGAAAGTTAAGTTAAGTTGAGTTAAGTTAATTAGTTAATTAGTTAGTTATTTAATGCCATTTGTTAGTCGTCTTATTATCCACATTACATATAGAACAACTGTCCATAAGAGTTGAGATCTCTCCCGTAGTAAATATCTCAAACTGAAAGGATTAGATGGTTCACACGCCTTTTCCCATTCTCCCTGTAGCTCTCCTGATTTTAATCAACATCCCTTTTGACTAACATGAAGATATGGGAGCCCAGCATCAAAATCTTATTCACGCCCTTCCCTTCGAGCATACGGTTAGGGATATACGATTGCCCATCATTATGATGTAGCACGCATAACATTTGTCTGCAGTGGATGCACCCACAACGCTTGATTTACTTTAAAGACCGCAGCCATATGCCCGAACACCGTAGTGTTGGCGCAGAATCCTCAAAGTGGAATATTGGTGACATGGCAAACCAATCTACATGGAGGAGATGAAAGTATTCGGCGCCCAAAAATCCAACTATGGTTATTGTACAGGTCCCATCGTCATGGACAGCGTCAAGTACCAATGTCGACTCATTTCGGGATAATGAGCTTCGAAAGTTCATCAATTCATGTATCTTTGGTAGCATGCAGTGTCCTATACCACGCATTATACCATAGATAGCCAAACCAGACAGACCAGACCAGACAGACAGACCGAACCGGATCAGACAGACAGACAAACAGAAAGACAAACGGACGGGCGGAGAGACCGGACCGTACCGGACCGGACGGAAGGACAGACAGACGGATGGACGGACGGAGAGACCGGACCGGACCGGCCCGGACTAACGGAGAGACAGACAGACATACCTTGTTTTTCACCTTAAATTAGTCGCGAAAACTACATTATACGGCATGAACACAGGGTCTTCCTGATATAACTGTGTGTTTTATTTTGGCTTCTCCCCTTTAACATTTGTATCCTTGTTCAGCCTAATCATTGTCAGCTTTTTATCTCAAGAGTTTGTACGAAATAACGACAAAGTCTAGACATCATTCTCAAGCATTCATATAAGTTTAAAAGCATTGGAAGTACGTTGCATTCGTATGTCCACAGTTTGGTTGTTGTGTTGTACTGGGTATGATTTGTCAACGTTGAAGCTGACAGTACTGTTCTACTGGGATGTATTTATTCGAACTGTCGCCAGACAACATCAATATTGTTGTGACGCGAGCCACTAGTAACGGAAAGATTCTTCCCTCTATAGGCCATTCCCTTGTTCTGCTATCTGTGTATTCACAGCCCGGCGCCATATTATCAACAACATCCACGAGAACAGAGCTTCCGGTTACGCTGCGATTGTTCTACCAAGGGAGACAACTCAATGGAGATCGAGCGCCGTGAATGAGATATGCCCTAAAGACAAGACGAACAGGACTCTCCACATATATTGTCTGTGATGGGCAGTTTATCGGTAATTTGCTTCAATTATTGGGATACAATACCAAGGAATCACAAGCTCTTCTTGTTTCTTTTCCAGTTAAATATATAACTGCATGTCTTTGACTTTATACGGTTTCTTCGTACAGTTGTTACCTCCAAACTTTTGAGAAAAATATCCCAATCAGACATTGAGATATCGATCCAGGTACACAGAGGTGAGGTGTGTGTGTGGGGTGGGGTGGGGTGGGGTGGGGGAGTTGGGGAGGAGAGTCCTGATCCGGGTTGCCAAATAAGATGATAATGATGATGATGTCATCATCATCATTAAATGCCATGCCTGCTCGCGTACGTGATCATGACTCTCCACAATTTGCATTCGAGACAGTTATTTATCATTTCTGTTACTGACCTTCTGCCATTTTCTTAAGCTGTGTGATATCTTTTCTCTTCCCTTCCCTCTATCTCTTCATCCCTCAATTTTCCTAGTTGTTACAATAAATTGCAGCTGTTCCATTCCCATTACATGGCAAAAAAATGATGATTTTTTTTCCCTTCAAATGTTGGAAATTAGCTCCTTCTTTTCTTTGGCCTCTTTCAGAACGTTTTCATTACTCTATATGTCCAAGGTATTCTCAACATTCTTCTGTATAACCACATCTCTACAGCCACCGTAATTTTCTTGTCTGTTGTCCATGATTCACATCCATATGTTAAGACTCACTCTACGTAATATTTAATAACTCATTTTCTTGTTTCTGTTGTCAAAAATGGATTACACGGCATCTTCCTCATTTTTTTTTTTTTGGAAAGCTGCTTTTGTCTGAGCCATTTTGAACCAAAAATTATACTTGTAGTATTTGTTGACATGACAACCCTGACAGCTTCACTTGAGATCTGACACCACGCAACTCAGTACCTGTTTTACTACAATTTGAGATTCTATGCATTTACATATTACCAGTAGTGAATGTAAGAAAGGAATTGGTTCTGTGATGCAATGCGGTGTCGTATAGTGAATAATGTGTCAATGCACGCATTGTTTTCAGTAATACAGCATCCAGCATAATACACTAATATTTCATACCAAACTACTAACTTATCGTGATTGCTTGCTACCATTCTTTCTTCAAGACGCTAAAGGCCATATCACTACGTGACAGATAGTGTGGTCGGTTGCATCATGACCTCATCATCATGTGCCATATCTACATTCAAAGTTGGCTACCGTAGATCGTCATTTTCATCCCTGCCTTCATAAGGGTACAAGCTCTCTCATGTTCTCATGTATCTCTTGGTGTTGCCTGTCCACTGCCACAGATTCTCATCCAACTCTTGGTGTTGCCTGTCCACTGTCACAGGATCTAATCCATCTCTTGGTGTTGCCAGTCCGCTGTCACAGGTTCTAATCCATCTCTTGGTGTTGCCAGTCCACGGTCACAGGTTCTAATCCATCTCTTGGTGTTGCCAGTCCACTGTCACAGGTTCTAATCCATCTCTTGGTGTTGTCAGTCCACGGTCACAGGTTCTAATCCATCTCTTGGTGTTGCCAGTCCACGGTCACAGGTTCTAATCCATCTCTTGGTGTTGCCAGTCCACTGTCACATGTTCTAATCCATCTCTTGGTGTTGCCAGTCCACTGTCACAGGATCTAATCCATCTCTTGGTGTTGCCAGTCCACTGTCAGAGGTTCTCATCCATCTCTTGGTGTTGCCAGTCCACTGTCACATGTTCTCATCCATCTCTTGGTGTTGCCAGTAAACTGTCACATGTTCTCATCCATCTCTTGGTGTTGCCAGTCCACTGTCACAGGTTCTCATCCATCTCTTGGTGTTGCCAGTCCACTGTCACAGGATCTAATCCATCTCTTGGTGTTGCCAGTCCACTGTCAGAGGTTCTCATCCATGTCTTGGTGTTGCCAGTCCACTGTCAGGGGTTCGCATCCATCTCTTGATGTTGCCAGTCCATTGTCACAGGTTCTCATCCATCTCTTGGTGTTGCCAATCCATTGTCACAGGTTCTCATCCATCTCTTGGTGTTGCCAGTCTACTGTCACAGTTTCTCATCCATGTCTTGGTGTTGCCAGTCCATTGTCACAGGTTCTCATCCATGTCTTGGTGTTGCCAGTCTACTGTCACAGTTTCTCATCCATGTCTTGGTGTTGCCAGTCTACTGTCACGGTTTCTCATCCATGTCTTGGTGTTGCCAGTCCACTGTCAGGGGTTCTCATCCATCTCTTGGTGTTGCCAGTCCACTGTCACAGGTTCTCATCCATCTCTTGGTGTTGCCAGTCCATTGTCACAGGTTCTCATCCATCTCTTGGTGTTGCCAATCCATTGTCACAGGTTCTCATCCATCTCTTGGTGTTGCCAGTCTACTGTCACAGTTTCTCATCCATGTCTTGGTGTTGCCAGTCCACTGTCACAGGTTCTCATCCATCTCTTGGTGTTGCCAGTCTACTGTCACAGTTTCTCATCCATGTCTTGGTGTTGCCAGTCCATTGTCACAGGTTCTCATCCATGTCTTGGTGTTGCCAGTCTACTGTCACAGTTTCTCATCCATGTCTTGGTGTTGCCAGTCTACTGTCACGGTTTCTCATCCATGTCTTGGTGTTGCCAGTCCACTGTCAGGGGTTCTCATCCATCTCTTGGTGTTGCCAGTCCATTGTCACAGGTTCTCATCCATGTCTTGGTGTTGCCAGTCTACTGTCACAGTTTCTCATCCATGTCTTGGTGTTGCCAGTCTACTGTCACAGTTTCTCATCCATGTCTTGGTGTTGCCAGTCCACTGTCAGGGGTTCTCATCCATCTCTTGGTGTTGCCAGTCCACTGTCACAGGTTCTCATCCATCTCTTGGTGTTGCCAGTCCACTGTCAGAGGTTCTCATCCATCTCTTGGTGTTGCCAGTCCACTGTCACATGTTCTCATCCATCTCTTGGTGTTGCCAGTAAACTGTCACATGTTCTCATCCATCTCTTGGTGTTGCCAGTCCACTGTCACAGGTTCTCATCCATCTCTTGGTGTTGCCAGTCCACTGTCACAGGATCTAATCCATCTCTTGGTGTTGCCAGTCCACTGTCAGAGGTTCTCATCCATGTCTTGGTGTTGCCAGTCCACTGTCAGGGGTTCTCATCCATCTCTTGATGTTGCCAGTCCATTGTCACAGGTTCTCATCCATCTCTTGGTGTTGCCAATCCATTGTCACATGTTCTCATCCATCTCTTGGTGTTGCCAGTCTACTGTCACAGTTTCTCATCCATGTCTTGGTGTTGCCAGTCCATTGTCACAGGTTCTCATCCATGTCTTGGTGTTGCCAGTCTACTGTCACAGTTTCTCATCCATGTCTTGGTGTTGCCAGTCTACTGTCACGGTTTCTCATCCATGTCTTGGTGTTGCCAGTCCACTGTCAGGGGTTCTCATCCATCTCTTGGTGTTGCCAGTCCACTGTCACAGGTTCTCATCCATCTCTTGGTGTTGCCAGTCCATTGTCACAGGTTCTCATCCATCTCTTGGTGTTGCCAATCCATTGTCACAGGTTCTCATCCATCTCTTGGTGTTGCCAGTCTACTGTCACAGTTTCTCATCCATGTCTTGGTGTTGCCAGTCCACTGTCACAGGTTCTCATCCATCTCTTGGTGTTGCCAGTCTACTGTCACAGTTTCTCATCCATGTCTTGGTGTTGCCAGTCCATTGTCACAGGTTCTCATCCATGTCTTGGTGTTGCCAGTCTACTGTCACAGTTTCTCATCCATGTCTTGGTGTTGCCAGTCTACTGTCACGGTTTCTCATCCATGTCTTGGTGTTGCCAGTCCACTGTCAGGGGTTCTCATCCATCTCTTGGTGTTGCCAGTCCATTGTCACAGGTTCTCATCCATGTCTTGGTGTTGCCAGTCTACTGTCACAGTTTCTCATCCATGTCTTGGTGTTGCCAGTCTACTGTCACAGTTTCTCATCCATGTCTTGGTGTTGCCAGTCCACTGTCAGGGGTTCTCATCCATCTCTTGGTGTTGCCAGTCCACTGTCACAGGTTCTCATCCATCTCTTGGTGTTGCCAGTCCATTGCCACAGTTTCTCATCCATGTCTTGGTGTTGCCAGTCCACTGTCAGGGGTTCTCATCCATCTCTTGGTGTTGCCAGTCTACTGTCACAGTTTCTCATCCATGTCTTGGTGTTTCCAGTCTACTGTCAGGGGTTCTCATCCATCTCTTGGTGTTGCCAGTCCACTGTCAGGGGTTCTCATCCATCTCTTGGTGTTGCCAGTCTACTGTCAGGGGTTCTCATCCATCTCTTGGAGTTGCCTGTCCACTGTCACAGTTTCTCATCCATGTCTTGGTGTTGCCAGTCCACTGTCAGGGGTTCTCATCCATCTCTTGGTGTTGCCAGTCCATTGTCAGGGGTTCTCATCCATCTATTGGTGTTGCCAGTCCATTGTCAGGGGTTCTCATCCATCTCTTGGTGTTGCCAGTCCATTGTCAGGGGTTCTCATCCATCTCTTGGTGTTGCCAGTCCATTGTCACAGTTTCTCATCCATGTCTTGATGTTGCCAGTCTACTGTCAGGGGTTCTCATCCATCTCTTGGTGTTGCCAGTTCACTGTCAGGGGTTCCCATCAATCTCTTGGTGTTGCCAGTCCACTGTCAGGGGTTCTCATCCATCTCTTGGTGTTGCCAGTCTACTGTCAGGGGTTCTCATCCATCTCTTGGTGTTGCCAGTTCACTGTCAGGGGTTCCCATCAATCTCTTGGTGTTGCCAGTCCACTCTTAACCTCTGTTCAGGCCGGTCTTCTTTCCTTAAAAAAAATATCCGGTCGCCAGGAGCACCAGATCTGGACGGTGCCAGCGACCCACAGCTGATGGTTGGCACCAGGTTCGGTGAATAAGAACTATCCTTATCCTACTCCACCTCTTCGCAGTCCCTCTAGAAACAGTCTAACTAGTCTAGTCTGGCAAAAGCCTGGGTCTAAAAAATAACATGCTGAAGTCGGATGTATTGGGCCGATAGGAGCAAATATTACAGCTTGACTGAAAACCACAACACAACGTAAACACATCACATTATCGTCCTTTTAAGGGCGGATGACGCAGAGATGTATTCCTTTAGTCATCGTGCGAACACCAGCAAGCTTCCGACCCCCCCTTTCAGAGGTTGAATCTCAAAAGCACGTCCATCCTGGGAAGAAAAGATAATCTTTTATAAACTAAATTCGGAGTATCTGGTCAGCAGAAAAGGGGACACCATCCACACAATCGCCACAGCTGCTACAAGTGAAAGAAGACAAACAATATTTGCCCTGGACGGAGCTGTTTTGTATGTAATACTTTGCACATAACGTTCACAAGATTGTGAAAGTTCTGTCAATCTTCGGAAGATGTTTATTGGCTGTCGGCAGCAGTTGTTGATATCGATGGCGTTTATTGTTCACCTGATCAATAATCATAAAACACATCCAAGCCTTTAATCCATCTTTCCATTTATTGTTCTAACACATTATATTACCCTCTCTATGACAAGTATTGCGGGTAGCAGGCCTGTCTGTGTGTGCTTGTTAGTTACTGAATGTGCGGAAGTCGTGTTCATAAGCGCACATCTCTCTCGTATGTTTTGCAATATTAGTTTCAGCTGTTTAGCGTAGGTTAGTCACGTTCGTCGTCTGCCGAATTCCTTTTACATTAGAACGATGAGGGGCATAACGAGACAGGAGCATAGTGAGACAGGAGCATAGTGAGACAGGAGCATAGTGAGACAGGGACATAACGAGACAGGAGCATAGTGAGACAGGAGCATAGTGAGACAGGAGCATAATGAGACAGGAGCATAACGAGAGAGGAGCATAGTGAGACAGGAGCATAACGAGACAGGAGCATAGTGAGACAGGAGCATAGTGAGACAGGAGCATAACGAGACAGGAGGCCAACGAGCCTGGGGAAAAGCGAGACAAAGGGAAAACACGACAGAGGAAAAACGAGACAGAAAAAACGGGACGCGAGAAAAACGATGAGCGGTATATCGTTGAGGGACATAACGAGACAGGGCATAACGAGACAGGGGCATAACGAGCCTGGGAAAAAAAACGAGACAAAGGGAAAACACGACAGAGGAAAAACGAGACAAATAAACGGGACGCGGGAGAAACGATGATGGGTATAACAAGACATGGACATAACGAGATAAGGTAAAACGGTGAGGGGCATAACAAGACAGGGATATAACGAGACAATGACATAACGAGACAATGACATAACGAGACAATGACATAACGAGACAGGAATAAAACAAGATAGAGGAAAAAACGAGACAAAGGAAAAACTATGAGGGGTGGAACGAGACAAGGGCAGAACAAGACAGGAGCAGAACGATGAGAGGCAGATAAATGAAGGCAGAATGGGTGTCCGGTTAGCGCAATCGATAGGCGGTTGGCTTACCACGGCAACAGCCGGGGTTCGTACCCTGGCGAGGACACCTGGGTTTTACTAATTCCCTAAAAATTAGTACCTCTGAAGTCGGAGTAAATCTGCCTGCATGGCGAGGGGTATCCTGTAATGGGGTAAAACAGACTTTACACGCAAAATTCAGTCCCACAAAATTGAGTGGGTGGGACTTCGTCAGAGGTCAAAGCTGACGAAAGCGAACGAACGAACGAACGAAGGCAGAATGAATGGAAATTGAATGATAAGGAGCACACCGAGATAGTGGAAAAATGATGAGTGGCGGGAAAAGACAGGGACAAAACAATGAGGGTCAGAACGAGACAGGGGCAGAGCGATGATGGCAGAACGAGACATGAGCAGAACGATGAGAAGCAGAACGATGAGGGGAAGAAAGATAAGTGGCAGAACGATGAGGGGAAGAAAGATAAGTGGCAGAACGATGAGGGGAAGAAAGATAAGTGGCAGAACGATGAGGGGAAGAAAGATAAGTGGCAGAACGATGAGGGGAAGAAAGATAAGTGGCAGAACGATGAGGGGAAGAAAGATAAGTGGCAGAACGATGAGGGGTTGAACGATAATGGACAGAACGAGACGGGCTGAAGGATGAGGGTCAAAGTGAGACAGAGACAGAACGAGACGGGCTGAAGGATGAGGGTCAAAGTGAGACAGGGACAGAACGAGACGGGCTGAAGGATGAGGGTCAAAGTGAGACAGGGACAGAACGAGACGGGCTGAAGGATGAGGGTCAAAGTGAGACAGGGACAGAACGAGACGGGCTGAAGGATGAGGGTCAAAGTGAGGCAGGGACAGAACGAGACGGGCTGAAGGATGAGGGTCAAAGTGAGACAGGGACAGAACGAGACGGGCTGAAGGATGAGGATCAAAGTGAGACAGGGACAGAACGAGACGGGCTGAAGGATGAGGGTCAAAGTGAGACAGGGACAGAACGAGACGGGCTGAAGGATGAGGGTCAAAGTGAGACAGGGACAGAACGAGACGGGCTGAAGGATGAGGGTCAAAGTGAGACAGGGACAGAACAAGACGGGCTGAAGGATGAGGGTCAAAGTGAGACAGGGACAGAACGAGACGGGCTGAAGGATGAGGGTCAAAGTGAGACAGGGACAGAACGAGACGGGCTGAAGGATGAGGGTCAAAGTGAGACAGGGACAGAACGAGACGGGCTGAAGGATGAGGGTCAAAGTGAGACAGGGACAGAACGAGACGGGCTGAAGGATGAGGGTCAAAGTGAGACAGGGACAGAACGAGATAGAAGAGGAACGATGACACGCAGAACGAGACGGGCTGAAGGATGAGGGTCAAAGTGAGACAGAGACAGAACGAGACGGGCTGAAGGATGAGGGTCAAAGTGAGACAGAGACAGAACGAGACGGGCTGAAGGATGAGGGTCAAAGTGAGACAGGGACAGAACGAGACGGAACTGAAGGATAAGGGTCAAAGTGAGACAGGGACAGAACGAGACGGGCTGAAGGATGAGGGTCAAAGTGAGACAGGGACAGAACGAGACGGGCTGAAGGATGAGGGTCAAAGTGAGACAGGGACAGAACGAGATAGAAGAGGAACGATGACACGCAGAACGAGACGGGCTGAAGGATGAGGGTCAAAGTGAGACAGAGACAGAACGAGACGGGCTGAAGGATGAGGGTCAAAGTGAGACAGAGACAGAACGAGACGGGCTGAAGGATGAGGGTCAAAGTGAGACAGTGACAGAACGAGATAGAAGTGGAGCGAGCCAGAGGCGTAACTATGGGGGACAGGATGAGGCAGGGACAGAACGATGAGGATTAGAACGAAAGAGTAACAGAAAAAAAGTGGGAGGGGATGTTTAAACGATGAGAGACAGAACGAGAGTGGTTGAACAATGTGGAGCAGAACGAGACATAGGCATGAATGATGAGGGGCAGACCATGAAGAAGATGGCTTCAAAATATCAAAGAGACCCTGTTTGTTATAACAGAAGAAGTGGAAATCTGGCTAAATCTGATCAACGCCAACTACATCTCAAGCCCGCGGGTTGAAAGAGTTCTTCAGAAAATACCCAAAGTTTGGGACAGCTCAGCGAGCTATAAACGGCTGATCCCCCACAACCGCCCCTGCTCGCAATGCTGAAAACGTCAGAAGCTTTGTGTGATCCATTATAGGCCCAAACTATCACAGCTCTTTGTAAACGACAAAAGAATGCATCTACGCTCACTTAGGGTCCTTTTAATTGCGGACAATGAAAATGAGTAAAAGTCTGGATAATAAAGAGGAAGACGGAAAAAGAGTATGAAGAAATAAAAGGAGGAGGAGGAGGGCGTCGATAACGACAACGAAGAATGAAAACAAAGGAAAAGAAGAAAAACAATGAAAGAGCCTGCATTTTTTTTTTTTTTTTTTTTTTTTTGGTATATCGGTTTCTACTTACTAGGACAAGTGAGACTGTGGTAAAGTTCTTGTATATGATTTAAGTCAGAATGTGTAGCTACAACTTCCGTTTCCAAGATGGCGGAACTGAGTCACGTTCTCTCTATCGCTGCAGAAATTCCGTTGGATTCTTGTCAACTTCGGGTTTCCGTTCCAATTTTCTGCATTCCAGTCGAAATGATGTTCTACTTGTTATATCTGCGCCATTGAATTGGCGTTGCACGCACAGCAATGCTCCGTTTTGACAATTCAAGTGTTGTGAATGCGCCTTCCAACGTCTAATGTTGATCTCCGTTTTACGTCACACAAAGTGCTGTTCAGTGACCATTTGATGGAGATGGTTGACGCAAGTTATTTACAAGTTACAACGCATTAATGTGGTTGGCTCCGTCAAGTCAGTCAAGTCAGCGTCTTTGGGAAGTTTGTACCATGTTTCGTTCGTTGTAGACTGCATTCACTAGAGTAATCATGAATACATGGGCGCAGACATTTTGTGCGTGCTACGTCATCATAATGGATCATCGTGTGTCCCAAGACCGACCATGCGCTAATCTTGCGATATTGCGTTTGGTGTGCATTGGGGATAATCTGACGACGAACTGTGTTTTGTATGTTGGAGTTAAACACGATGTCCTAACATCATCAAGCGCCATACATTGACTATGACGATCATCATTTTCAGGAGGACGTGATCTTCCGGGCAATGTGATGGATAGGCGGCAGGAACCATTGAATGCTATGTCTGCAAAGTGTTCCTTGTTGCAGTTTCCTCATGTTCCAAGTCCGGCTTGTTGCAGGAGCTACTGAGTTAAGTGCTCTGTGCACACCGTGAGCTGTGTGTTTCATCCATTTTGATCATGTTTCGATAATCCAATTGTGTACGATGAATGATGATATCGTATGACAGGGAACAGTTGGCTGTGTTCACTTTCTGTGCGGTTTCGCCTTATGTCTTTTGGCGTGTGCTGAGACTGCTGTGATGGGGACTACAGTAACATTTCTTTGTTTGGATGATGAGTTATAATTCGGATGATTCTACTGGCACGGGCGGTTGAGCAATTATGGATTTTAATTCGCTTGCAGTGATACCGAGGCCTTCCATAACCAATAACCAATAAACAATAGTATAGCTACATTCAGCTAGTCCAGGTAACCAGATCATCATAGAAGAGCGCTGTCTGGCTTGCAGTGACATAAGTTGATCGTTGACAAAAATCACCAACAATGTATATGTTAGGGCTGATCTCTGGAGTAGGTCGCTCTCCTCAGCTCTTTGCTTACTTAGTTCTTGATTCAATAAATGCTGGAACTGTTTGTCACAGAAGAGGCTCATTATCCACTTGTACATTCTCCCTATTATACCGCCACGCCCCCCCCTTTCCCCTCTTTTTCGGGTAGCTGGTCCTTCCCAAGACTTGGTCGTTAAATTGTTTCAGATCGATAAAACCATGTGGCAAGCATGTCTATCTATCTATCTTTCGTTCGCCTGAAGTATTGTCTATATCTGCAATGTCGTTTCCTGTATAAATTTTACTGTCTTTTGTAATTCTTGCAGTGGCCCATATAGTTTTGTCTGTAGTGTTGTATCTATGGGCCAATGAATTTTCCTCAGTCTACTATATTCTGTGCAATCTTGAAGTATGTGTTCAGCAGTCTGGGGCGCCTGTCCACATGTACAAGTAGTTGATGTGCCGATCTTGAATTTTGTATACATGTGACTATGGAGTCGATTGTGTCCTGTTCTTAGGCGTATAATGATAACCTGTTCATATCTATTCATATTATGAAAGGCATCCTGATTTGGGGCTTGTGGTCCTCTGATTGATTTGATTATCTGTTTCTTATGATGGTATGTAACTGGTGTATCTAGTTGTGTGCCTGTTGAACCTTCCTTTGCCAACTGATCTGCTTTCTCATTTCCTGGTATTCCACAGTGAGACGGGATCCACTGCAGGGCAACCCTGTGGTGCTTGCAGAGTTCAGTCAATAAGGTCTGCAGATGTGGTAATTTTCTGGATTGTAGTGCCTGGAGTACTGATCTTGCATCTGTCAAAAACACTACAGGCTGTGGGCTAAGATTACTGTTCAGCAGTTTTTCTATTGCCAACTTTATTGCTTGTATTTCTGCATCATAATTGTGACAATATTTCCCAGTTGCTATTTTATTCATATCCCTAGTGTTATTTGGGTACTCTATATATGCACCTGCTCCCCCATTCTTTACTGCATTCTGTGCTGATCCATCTGTGTACACACGGATCCATAGGTCTTGTGGGTATTCTTCATCCAGGAAACTGAGAGTTATTGTTTTTCGCTGTAGACTATTTTGTTCCTCTTTGTCAACTATTCCTTTCACTTCTGTCCGTATTTGAACTGATAATCCTGATTCATCTGTCCAGGGAGTCTGTTCTGGTATGGGCAGAAGGGGTTTAACAACTCTTGGCATGTCTGGTGTTTGTCTACTAATACGCTTGGCTTGGTGGATAAAGCTGCTTCTCTTAAGTCGTCCCAATGCAAGATTTTGGAATCTGTCCTTCATTGGATGTCTCGGCATGCATACAAATTTTTCTGCCTGTATCAGCACCTTTGTGTCTCTCCGTTCTCTCAGTATCCTCCACAATTTCTCCATCTCCAATATTGGTGTTGATTTCATTGCTCCTGTGATGACCCTAAGTGCCTGGTTTTGTACTTTATCCAGTTCTTGCAATGTGGTGTTTGATGCTGAGCACCATGCGGATGATCCATATTCAAAATGTGGGCGTATACTCTGTTGGTAAACTTTACTGAGTATTTTCCCACTCGCACCCCATGTGGTTCCACACAACTTTCTTAGAATAGCCAATTTCCTCCTTGCTTTTTGGGTTGCCTTATTTATCTGCTGTTTCCAAGATAGTTTGTTATCAAATGTAACTCCGAGATATGTAGCTTGTATGTCTTCTTTCACAGGCTCATTGTTTATGTAGATGGCTCCTGCTTTTTGTTTGGGGAGAGTGTGAAAAGTGTAGTACTGCATTTGTCTGTATTGATGCTGATACACCATCTATTTGTCCATGAATTCAGTGCATTCATAGCTCTTTGTAGCAATTTGGAGGCCACTGTTGCATACTCCTCTTTGCACCACATTACCAAGCCATCTGCATACATTGCCACTTTGATGCCTTGTGGTAGTTCAGTAACTAGGTCATTGATGTAGATCAGAAAAAGTGTTGGAGATAGTACCCCTCCTTGTGGAACGCCCTGGCGCAATAAGACCTTCTTACTCTTAAGACCATCCAGTTGCACTCTGGCTCTCCTGTTATGCAGGTATGCTTTGACCCATTTGTACATCCTGCCATTTACTCCATAATTTCTCAGTTTCTTCAAAAGCCCTTCCTTCCATACCTTATCAAATGCTTTCTTTAGGTCTATCCATGCTGCTAGTACCAGTTTCTTTTCTTGAAACGCATCTTCAATTTCCTGGGAAAGATAGGTTGCTTGATCTTCGGTAGAGTAACACTGTCTAAAGCCTGCTTGTTGTGGGACAAGGAGATTTTCACTTTCCAGGTACCACTGCAGTCTGAGATTGATTATACGTTCCATTGTTTTACACAAACAGCTTGTAAGGCTGATTGGTCTATAGCTGGATGTCATTGAACCATCTTTTCCTGGCTTTAGTAATGGTACATAATTGCTTCTCTCCATGCCTGTGGCACTCTACCTGTGATCCAGCAAATGTTGTAGATCTGCAGTAGTTTTGCTTTAGCTGCAGTTCCCAAGTTCTTAATCATTTCATTGGACACTCGTTAAATTGTTTCAGATCGATAAAACCATGTGGCAAGCATGATTTTTTTGTTGTTTTGGCGTGCATCGTCAAATTCTTGTGTGAGTCTCATCATACGATCCATTCTTGACATTTAGTGTTTGGAAGCTTCTAGTAAACATTACAACCTTTTATTAGTCACACCTTCCACTGTCTTCTCTCTCTCTCTCTCTCTCTCTCTCTCTCTATATATATATATATATATATATATATATATATATATATATATATATATACTAGGTCTAATGCTTTTGACATTGTTTTGTTTTATTTTATGATCGCGACTATATCCGGGATCTTCCACTCTGACAGTAGCTTCGCCTCTTTCCAAGTCTTCTTGACAATTTAAAGGACAGGTCATACCGTTAGTGGGTCGGTCAGATCCATCTTGACATTTCTTAAGATTCTCTTGAGTTCAACAAGAGAGGTTTCTCACTCTAAAGCTGGAACGTTCTCGATAATTCTATTGTCACGTCTCATGATAACGGCTTTCCATCTGTTCTTGATCACGTTAGAAGTCGCAGTATTTTGTTAGTCAACGACCACTTGAAGAAGTAGTTCAACTTCTTGTCAAATTCTGAAGAATTCTGAAATCCAAAATAGATTTTCAAATTCTGAGGAGCTAGGCCTGCGGATAGCAGAAAAAATGTGTCTCATATTTAGCCTATTCGTTCGTTCGTTCGCTTTCGTCAGCTTTGACCTCTGACGAAGTCCCACCCACTCAATTTTGTGGGACTGAATTTTGCGTTAACTTCTGTTTTATCCCATTACAGGATGCCCCTCGCCATGCAGGCAGATTTACTCCGACTTCAGAGGTACTAATTTTTAGGGAATTAGTAAAACCCAGGTGTCCTCGCCAGGGTACGAACCCCGGCTGTTGCCGTGGTAAGCCAACC
Organism: Megaustenia siamemsis; assembly: GCA_032433765.1. Classification (NCBI taxonomy): domain Eukaryota; kingdom Metazoa; phylum Mollusca; class Gastropoda; order Stylommatophora; family Ariophantidae; genus Megaustenia; species Megaustenia siamemsis. Next base: position 33,334,402 of record JAVIAB010000008.1, read on the forward strand.
GATATTTAGCCTATATATATATATTGCGTTCGCCAGCTTTTACCTCTGACGAAGTCGTTATCACGCCAGGTCGTAATTAAAGATTAGGAAAAAAAAAAGACTGTCTCCGTATAACACTCCCTCCAAGCCTTGCTGTGTGTACAAAGAATATTTTTTTAATTTTATTTTATTTTGTATTTATTTATTTTTTTTGCGTTCCCAGCATTTTACCTCTGACGTAGTCCTTTGAGACTAGGAACTCATTTTGCGCGTTAATTCGTTTTTCTAATAACTCCTCAGCGTCTTCGTAGGTACTCATATTTTTTTTAGGCGATGAGTAATTGACGTTTCAAGCCGAGGCCTCGCTGCTGACACCAGGGGTGGTTGCCGCAGAGAGAAATCATAAATAAAAATCCCAACCGAGCCTATATTTCTACTCTTGTCTAATGGAGATATCGGTAAATCATCTCTGAATTATTTCTCCATATGTGAATATGAATAAGAACATCTGGCAAGTGACCGCACATCATGAAGAGCATGTATAATGAATGGTATAACATCATTTGAGACTGTGCTAAGGCAAAACTTAAAAGAGAAAAAAACTCATGAAAAAAGGATTTAAAAAACCCTGTGGACCCATGGGCCTGACTTGTTCGTTCTGTGACCGCGTGTGTTTGTCAAACATTGGTAGAATTAGCCACGAGACAAGCTGTTCGAAAAAAACAAAGTTTCAAAAAAATACACAATAGCCTCCACTAGACCGTCTGGCAAGACAAAAAGGGCCATATAGCGTCTCACACGCTTATTTTTTGTTGTTGTTGATATATTCTTTGCTTGTTACGTTTAATCATTATTGCTTTGACTAGACTATTGAGACTGTTTCTACGGCTACTGCGGGGAGATGAAGTAAAATCTTGATCTGGGGGCGGGAGAGGGGAAGGGGAAGGGGAACTGGTTGGTCTCGAGGCAAGGTGCCAGTCGTAAGACAGAGAGGTTGTGAGTTCAAATCCCGGCTGCACCAGTTGGAATTTTTATTTGTGATTTCTCTCTGCGGCAACCACCCCTGGTCTCAGCGGCGAGGCCCGGTCTCTGCGGCAACCACCCCTGGTCTCAGCGGCGAGGCCCGGTCTCTGCAGCAACCACCCCTGGTCTCAGCGGCGAGGCCCGGTCTCTGCGGCAACCATCCCTGGTCTCAGCGGCGAGGCTCGGTTGGAAACGTCAATTACTCATCGACGGAGAAAAAAAAATATGAGTACCTCCTAAGACGGAGTTATCTGCCTGTGCGGCGAGTGACCGTAGAGCTCCAGGGCTTCCAGGAAAAACGGATTAACACTTAAAATTCACTTTCTGGTTTCCAGGGACTTCGCCAGAGGTCAAAGCTTTCCAACGGAAAAAGAATATAAAAAAATTGATCGGCTTTAGTTCGCTGGTACTGACGCCAGCGGTCAGCTATGAGTCGCCAAACGCGTCTAACTGTTAAGAAGCCTTGAATCAGGTTTATTATTTTATTCTTTTTATTTGTGTATGATGTGTAATGTAAACTAAAGCAAGACAGAATTAAAAATGTAAACATTTGGTTTCAAAGAACATCTCAGCTGTAAACAAACAATGAATTGCCGACTTGATGAACGTCTTAACGTCATAGGATCTATACACTACTAGGATCTATACACTACTAGGATCTATACACTACTAGCATCTATACACTACTAGGATCTATACACTACTAGGATCTATACACTACTAGGATCTATACACTACTAGGATCTATACACTACTAGGATCTATACACTACTAGGATCTATACACTACTAGTATCTATACACTACTAGGATCTATACACTACTAGGATCTATACACTACTAGGATCTATACAACACTAGTATCTATACACTACTAGTATCTATACACTACTAGGATCTATACACTACTAGGATCTATACACCACTAGTATCTATACACTACTAGTATCTATACACTACTAGGATCTATACACCACTAGTATCTATACACTACTAGGATCTATACACTACTAGGATCTATACACTACTAGCATCTATACACTACTAGGATCTATACACTACTAGGATCTATACACTACTAGGATCTATACACCACTAGTATCTATACACTACTAGGATCTATACACTACTAGGATCTATACACTACTAGGATCTATACAACACTAGTATCTATACACTACTAGTATCTATACACTACTAGGATCTATACACTACTAGGATCTATACACCACTAGTATCTATACACTACTAGTATCTATACACTACTAGGATCTATACACTACTAGGATCTATACACCACTAGTATCTATACACTACTAGGATCTATACACTACTAGGATCTATACACTACTAGGATCTATACATCACTAGTATCTATACACTACTAGGATCTATACACTACTAGGATCTATACACCACTAGTATCTATACACTACTAGGATCTATACACTACTAGAGTCTATACACTACTAGCATCTATACACTACTAGCATCTATACACTACTAGAGTCTATACACTACTAGGATCTATACACTACTAGCATCTATACACTACTAGGATCTATACATCACTAGCATCTATACACCACTAGCATGTATACACTACTAGCATCTATACACTACTAGGATCTATACACTACTAGGATCTATACACTACTAGCATCAATACACTACTAGGATCTATACACTACTAGGATCTATACACTACTAGGATCTATATACTACTAGGATCTATACACTACTAGGATATATACACTACTAGTATCTATACACTACTAGGATCTATACACTGCTAGCATCTATACACTACTAGCATCTATACACTACTAGGATCTACACACTACTATGATCTAAACACTACTAGGATCTATACACTGCTAGTATATATACACTACTAGCATCTATACACTACTAGGATCTATACACTACTAGGATCTGTACACTGCTAGCATCTATACACTACTAGGATCTATACACTGCTAGCATCTATACACTACTAGGATCTATACACTACTAGTATCTATACACTGCTAGCATCTATACACTACTATGATCTATACACTACTATGATCTATACACTACTAGGATCTATACACCACTAGGATCTATACACTACTAGGATCTATACACTGCTAGCATCTATACACTACTAGGATCTATACACTACTAGGATCTATACACTACTAGGATCTATATACTACTAGGATCTATACACTACTAGGATATATACACTACTAGTATCTATACACTACTAGGATCTATACACTGCTAGCATCTATACACTACTAGCATCTATACACTACTAGGATCTACACACTACTATGATCTAAACACTACTAGGATCTATACACTGCTAGTATATATACACTACTAGCATCTATACACTACTAGGATCTATACACTACTAGGATCTGTACACTGCTAGCATCTATACACTACTAGGATCTATACACTGCTAGCATCTATACACTACTAGTATCTATACACTGCTAGCATCTATACACTACTATGATCTATACACTACTATGATCTATACACTACTAGGATCTATACACCACTAGGATCTATACACTACTAGGATCTATACACTGCTAGCATCTATACACTACTAGGATCTATACACCACTAGTATCTATACACTACTAGGATCTATACACCACTAGTATCTATACACTACTAGGATCTATACACTACTAGGATCCATACACCACTAGTATCTATACACTACTAGGATCTATACACTACTAGGATCTATACACTACTAGGATCTATACACCACTAGTATCTATACACTACTAGGATCTATACACTACTAGGATCTATACACCACTAGTATCTATACACTACTAGGATCTATACACTACTAGGGGGTGTCCGGTTAGCGCAATCGATAGGCGGTTGGCTTACCACGGCAACAGCCGGGGTTCGTACCCTGGCGAGGACACCTGGGTTTTACTAATTCCCTAAAAATTAGTACCTCTGAAGTCGGAGTAAATCTGCCTGCATGGCGAGGGGCATCCTGTAATGGGATAAAACAGACTTTACACGCAAAATTCAGTCCCACAAAATTGAGTGGGTGGGACTTCGTCAGAGGTCAAAGCTGACGAAAGCGAACGAACGAACGAACGTACACTACTAGGATCTATACACTACTAGGATCTATACACTACTAGGATCTATACACCACTAGTATCTATACACTACTAGGATCTATACACCACTAGGATCTATACACTACTAGGATCTATACACTACTAGGATCTATACACTACTAGGATCTATACACCACTAGTATCTATACACTACTAGGATCTATACACTACTAGGATCTATACACTACTAGGATCTATACACCACTAGTATCTATACACTACTAGGATCTATACACTACTATGATCTATACACTACTAGGATCTATACACTACTAGTATCTATACACTACTAGGATCTATACACCACTAGGATCTATACACTACTAGGATCTATACACTACTAGGATCTATACACTACTAGGATCTATACACCACTAGTATCTATACACTACTAGGATCTATACACTACTAGGATCTATACACTACTAGGATCTATACACCACTAGTATCTATACACTACTAGGATCTATACACCACTAGGATCTATACACTACTAGGATCTATACACTACTAGGATCTATACACTACTAGGATCTATACACCACTAGTATCTATACACTACTAGGATCTATACACTACTAGGATCTATACACTACTAGGATCTATACACCACTAGTATCTATACACTACTAGGATCTATACACTACTATGATCTATACACTACTAGGATCTATACACTACTAGTATCTATACACTACTAGGATCTATACACCACTAGGATCTATACACTACTAGGATCTATACACTACTAGGATCTATACACTACTAGGATCTATACACCACTAGTATCTATACACTACTAGGATCTATACACTACTAGGATCTATACACTACTAGGATCTATACACCACTAGTATCTATACACTACTAGTATCTATACACTACTAGGATCTATACACTACTAGGATCTATACACCACTAGTATCTATACACTACTAGGATCTATACACCACTAGTATCTATACACTACTAGGATCTATACACTACTAGGATCTATACACCACTAGTATCTATACACTACTAGGATCTATACACTACTAGGATCTATACACCACTAGTATCTATACACTACTAGGATCTATACACTGCTAGCATCTATACACTGCTAGGATCTATACACTACTAGGATCTATACACTGCTAGCATCTATACACTGCTAGCATCTATACACTACTAGGATCTATACACTACTAGGATCTATACACTACTATGATCTATACACTGCTAGCATCTATACACTACTAGGATCTATACACTACTATGATCTATACACTACTAGGATCTATACACTACTAGGATCTATACACTACTAGGATCTATACACTACTAGGATCTATACACTGCTAGCATCTATACACTACTAGGATCTATACACCACTAGTATCTATACACTACTAGGATCTATACACTACTAGGATCTATACACTACTATCTGCGCCTGTGAATCAAACAGACTTATAAACCTGAAAACATAGTACCGCTCTATGCAACCATCATCATCATCATCATGCGCCATACCGGTTGGCGTAGGTGATCATGTCCCTCCGCAATCTTCTATCTACAGTGCATCGTATCAGTTCTGTTGTTGACTGTTTTCTATGCCATGACACCAAGCTATCCAGTATTTTCTCTCTTTGTCGCCCGCGATCTCTCTTTCCTTTTGTTTTGCCAGTTGTCACCAAGTATTCCAACTTTCCTCTTCTCATGATGTGCCCGAAAAATGTTGATTGCTTCTTTCTGATGTTTTTTTTAAGAGCTCCCTTATGCAACCAACCACTGAAAATGTGTCCAGGCGAAGTAACCCTTCAGGACACACTAATGGGAACTGACCTTTAACCTTTAATATATCGTACTTTTCATAACCAAGCTGGCTCAGGGGTCTGGCTATAGTTGATCCCTGATTACATGTATGTATGTGTGTGTGTTTGTATATATATATATATATATATATATATATATATATATATATTACATGTATGTATGTAAATTCTTGATCAGAGAGGCAAAGGCAGCAGGAATTGGCTCCCTCAATGAGATCGAGATGCTTGCACAAAAAAGGGACAAATGGAGAGAGCTGTTAAAAGGAGCCAATGGTGGGGTGTGCTAAACACTCCAAGGTATGGTGACAGCTTTACAAATAAAGAACACAACACAATACTGACGTTTCGGCCTGTGGCCTTCTTCAGAATACAGGGACAACGACAACGAGCTGTTAAAAGATCTTTACAAGGATTGAGATTGCTAGAAAGACACTTTAGAAAAGAGAAAGAGTATCTGAGTCTATGCCCCATGGGCCGGTCACGACTCAAATCGTCTCTCTCTCTCTCTCTCTCTCTATATATATATATATATATATATATATATATATATATATATATATATATATATATTGTCCTTTCGAGCCGAAGACGGCACATAGGGCAGAACCACAATCTCTAAAACAGAAACCTTGAGTGCCAAAATGGCACATATTGCGGAGATCACTGCTTCTAAAATCTATGGCTCTGTTTCCATAACAACACTTTTTACAATGACAGCTTGTCAAGCCATAGATCAACCTCTTTAGTCGCCTCTTACAACATGACTGGAAGGTCACAATGTCACTATTCTTTACTTCCCTCATAATGAAGCCCCGGTAACACAAGGGAAATACTCAGCCTTAATAGCAAGAAGACAGAGGTAATTATAACAACAAAGAAAAAGACATCACCTCAGTGCAAAATAAAGACAAGTGGAACAATATTAAAACAGGTAAATGAATTTAAATATTTGGGAACTTTGTTAACCTCAGACGGAAGATGTACAAAATAGGTGAAATGCAGAATGGCTCAGACAAAAGCAGCTTTCCAAAAAAATGAGGAAGATACTATGCAATCCATTTTTAACAATAGAAACAAGAAAAAAAGTTCTTAAACATTATGTAGAGCCAGTCTTAACATATGGATGCGAATCATGGACATTAGGACAACAGACAAGAAAATCACTGGAGTCTGTAGAAATGTGGTTTTACAGAAGAATGTTGAGAGTACCATGGACAGCTAAGAAGAGTAATGAAGATGTTCTGAGAGAGGTCAAAGCAAAAAGAGAGCTAATTTCCAATATTAGGAAGAAACAATCATCATTTTTTGGCCATGTAATGAGAAGAGAACAACTGGAATATATTGTAACAACTGGAAAAATTGAGGGACGAAGAGATAGAGGGAAGCAAAGAGAAAAAATAACAGACAGCTTAAGAGAATGGCTTGGCAGAAGGTCAACAACAGAAATGATAAATAGCTGCCGAGATCGAAAGTTGTGGATAGACATGATCACCTTCACCATTAGGCCTGGTACTTGATGATGATGATGATGATGATGATGATCTATTTTGTAAGATAACATGCTCTACCGCCTGCTGTTTTGTTTTGTCAAATACAAAATGTGATTTCTTCTCCTTGCTCATCTACCATCCATTATTACCTCACTATTCTGACATTTTCTAATGTGGTTCTGTGTGCATTTTTCAAATATGAGGCCCAAAATAAGATCTCATTATAGGGACGAAGACAAGCAGTAGATCGCTTATAACCACAATAGTAAATGTCGGGGCGAGTGCGTTAATATCACCGGTTTATTGAATGA
>JAVIAB010000008.1:33347175-33397175 GCA_032433765.1 Megaustenia siamemsis
CTTTTATGTGTACTCTATTTTCCCGGAGTGACACAGTTAGGCAAAATTAAAGTTATTGAGTTAATTTCGGGTCATCATCATTGCACTCCGAACATGTCCATAGGTACTCAGATCCCCTCCTCAGCAAATCCCGCAGTGTCCAGCGACTGACGACTCCAGTTCGGTGTTGGTTGATAAGTCTTCTTACAAGGCCACTAAGTTTCTCGTTTCTGCTGTGCCCATATTGACTCCCATCTATTTCATCCGAAGGAGTAACGTGGACTCATTGTCAAAAACATGTGTCCCTCCCACATCTCGGAGGGCATTGATGACTTTCGCTCGATCCAATAAAGTATCTGTGATACACAAGAAATTGGTGATACTGGCTGATGCTCTGTCAGTTCTGACAGCTCTAAAAACTCCCAGGAACAGTGAGCTAGATGGCTTGAGAACAACCCTAGACCTATTATGCAATAACTTCCAGAGAGTGGTCATCCAGTGGATATCATCACACTGTAATATACACGGAAATGAACGCGCAGACAAATTAAATAAGGAGGGAGGGAGATTACCACAAGAGAACCATCTGGTCAGCTACGATGAAGCCAAATCCATCATCAAAGGCCAGTTCCATGAAAAATGGAAACAAGAACACCCAAAGCATAACGAGAGGGACGGAAAACTCTAGTTATCAAGGAGGGATCAAGTCACCATACTTCGCCTACGCACTGGCCATAACAGAATGAGAAACCACATGTTCACAAAACTCAAAATAGGAACTACCAGCTAGTACCACTGTACTCTGGATAAGTTAGCTGAGTTCCCTAGCGTTTGGCTTTTCGTGGCAAGGCGATGTGCCACTGAGTACGGGTTCGATCCTGCTTTGGTCCATATTTTTTTCTGTTGTTGATTATTTGTCAATTTTTCCGAGTGCTGTAAACATACCTCTTCCTCTGAATTGATTCGCTGATTATCGCCTCGGAAGTTTCCCTCTATAATAATATTCATTTATTATTATTTGTCTCCTACTCTGGATAACATGACAACAAAACACGTTCTACAGGATTGCCCCCTGCGCACAGGCTTAAGAAGGAGAATGTGGCCCACGCCCACCTCCCTGGAAGGGAAATTGTAAGGGGCAACCAAATCACTTAGACAGCTGTCTTAATTTTTAAAAAGTCCGGAGTCCTAGAAACTCGCAGAATGAGCGATGAACGCAGAAGAAGAAGATAACATTAGGGCCTGATAATGTGAAAGCGCCTTCCGAACAATAGAAATCCTGATAATTTGGTTCTCTATGAAAGCAGGAAACGCTCCTGGGATGTGTTCTAGCACCGACGATATCATTATCTACACCAGAGGTTCCCAAATGTTGAACACCCGAGGTTCCCTTTCGCTGCTGATCATATACTTGTGACGCCCCCGTAGTACTTACAATCAAGTACTGGTGGCGCCCCGTGGTTGTTACAATCAAATACTGGTGGTGCCCCGTGGTAGTTACAATCATATGCTTGTGACGCCCCCGTAGTAGATACTGTCAAATACTGCTGGCGCCCAGTGGTTGTTAAAATCAGATAGTGGTGGCGCCCCATGGTAGTTACAATCATATACTTGTGACGCCCTCGTGGTTGTTACAATCATATAATGGTGGCGCTCCGTGGTTGTTACAATCAAATACTGCTGGCGCCCCGGTGGTTGTTACAATCATATACTTGTGACGCCCCGTGGTAGTTGCAACAATATACCTGTGACGCCTCAGTGGTAGTTACAATCATCTATTGGTGGCACCCCAGTGGTAGTTACAATCATATAATGGTACGAACCCTTTGGGGTAGTTACAATCATATACGGGTACGAACCCTCCGTGGTAGTTACAATCATATATTGGTGGCGCCCCAGTGGTAATTACAACAATATATTGGTCGCGCCCCATTGGTAGTTACAATCATATATTGGTGACGCCTCAGTGGTAGTTACAATCATATATTGGTGGCGCCCCAGTGGTAGTTACAATCATATATTGGTGGCGCCCCAGTGGTAGTTACAATCATATACTGGTGGCAGATGAGGAAGGAAAGAAGAAGAAGACAGAACATGAAGCTTAAGGTATCCTTATAAACAGACAAAGTACTAAAGGTAGAGTGATTAGGCATTGAGATGGAAGGCAATGTGGTACTCAGAAACAGCATGTAGACGTTGGATGTATTGGGTCGAAAGACGCAAACACCTCAACGTTGTCACAAAACATAAAACAATAACATCAAGTTTTACATAGCAACCTTTTCAGGTTGAATGGATTAGTGAACTATTCATTCCTTTGTTCCTCGAGCGAATGCGAGGGAGGAAGGAAGGAAGGAAGGAAGGAAGGAAGGAAGGAAGGAAGGAAGGAAGGAAGGAATGGAGAGAAGGAAGGAAGGAAGGAAGGAAGGTGGTAGGGAAGGAAGGTGGTAGGGAAGGAAGGAAGGAAGAAAAGGAGGCTAGGAAGGAAGGAAGGAAGGGAGGGAGGAAGGAAGGAAGGCTAGGTAGGAGGGAAGGAAGGAAGGAAGGAAGGAAGGAAGGAAGGAAGGAAGGGAGCGAGGAAGGAAGGAAGGAAGGAAGGAAGGAAGGAAGGAAGGAAGGAAGGAAGGAAGGAAGGAAGGAAGGAAGGAAGGAAGGAAGGAAGGAAGGAAGGAAGGAAGGAAGGAAGGAAGGAAGGAAGGAAGGAAGGAAGGAAGGAAGGAAGGAAGGAAGGAAGGAAGGAAGGAAGGAAGGAAGGAAGGCTATCCAAGAGAAACGTACAAATCACTTTGCATGGATGTCAAATGGACTATTCACTTCACATGACGATCAATGAAACCAAAACTGATCAAGATCCTACTTCCTTGTAGCGTAGTAACTTCAACAATATATCGAATATTTCAGCAGAACTAAGAGAACAAGATGCAGGGAAAATAACATAAACTATGTTAATTAGGAATCCATCCCAAAGAAATAACAGACACAGTGAGTAGTAATCAAGGAAGGAGTCAAACTAATACCCAAAAATGTCGGATGTTTTGGGTGAGTAGACGCAGAATATCGCGGCTTATAAATGCTAACTTAAAGCCGATTGGTTGGCCTCGAGGCAAGACGCAGGACTTGAGACAGAGAGGTTGTGAGAGCTAATCCCGTTTGCACTAGTTGGGGTATTTATTTTTTCTGCGACAACCACCATGATCTCAACAGCGAGGCCTGGCTTGAAATGCCAATTACTCGTCGGCGGAAAAAAATATGAGTACTACCGAAGACGGAGTTATCTGCCTGTGCGGCGAGGGACCCCTGTCCACACGGCTGCTAGAAAAAAAAACGGATTAACAAGTAAAATTCAGAACTTAGTCTGTAGGGTCTTCGCCAGAGGTGAAAGTTTGGCGAATGCAAAGAAATAAAAGCCCTTTAAATGTTAACGACAAGAAGTGCAGCCGTCGGCAGAACGCAGCAACAGAAGTTATTCATCATCATTGGGTTGCGTGTCCTTTCTAGAAAGTTGCTCTCATCTTAATTTTAAAAAAAATGCCTTCCCTGTGTACTGCGATGTGGCCAGAAATACAATTAACTCTTTCAGTACGTTTCGCCGCACAGTGCGCCACACTCAATTTAATTAGTGTGAACACCATCAAGTCATATTCTTTTTACATGTCTTGTATCATTTTGATATTGATAAAATCTAATACCTTGTTCAATTATCTAAACATTCATATATAATATGTTATATGTTAGATTAATATAAATATGTAGATTGATTCTTAAAACCATGAACAATGTTGTCTCTGAAATCTCTTCTGTTGAGTCGATAAAAAGCTTTTGTAAGGTAAGAGTTAACTATCGTTCAGTTACATTCTGGCCACAGCGCAGTTCACAGGGACCACATTTGTATTTTTATTCCTCAATCTAGTTCGAAATTATTTAGTTTTAGATACTTCATTATTAGTTAGCTATGTAGGGCTAATTTTATTTACTTACATATCTGTTCGTGTGTTCTTTGTTCGTTCCTGCTGAAGGTCTATTGTGTCGAAACGTCGTTCAGATTTGTGTCGTACATTTATGACGTAAGGCCTAATCATACCATTTGTTTTCTTTCTTCTTGTCCATTTCTCCTTTACAATCAGCTTTATTGCAGTTGAGCATTTATATGCATGTATGTGTATTTAGATGCATTTAGATGCATTTAGATGTATTTAGATGCATTTAGATGAGTTTAGATGTATTTAGATGTATTTAGGTGTATTTGATGCATTTAGATGTGTTTAGATGTATTTAGATTATTTATATGTATTTAGATGCATTTAGATGTATTTAGATGCATTTAGATGTATTTGATGCATTTAGATGTGTTTAGATGTATTTAGATGTATTTAGATGCAATTAGATGCATTTAGATGTATTTAGATGCATTTAGATGTATTTAGATGTATTTAGATGTATTTATATGCATTTAGATGCATTTAGATGTATTTAGATGTATTTCTTAGCCATGACCCCCATGCTCTCATCTTAGCCCGCTGGAAAGAATGCCTGTCTCTAGCCAAATCTCCCACTTTTGTTGTTTTGTTCAAAGCCTTCTTGAACATCTTGAAATCACTTTTTCTTGGCCTGCCCCTGTCTCGTCTTCCTGAAACAAGCCTTTCCATTATGTTATTCCCAGCCCACTGTATCTATTGACGTGCTCGATATATTGTAGTTTCCACTGTAGGACGTTTAAAAAAAACCATAGAAGAAAATATTCTTCTTATTATTCTTCTCCTATATCTACATATACTCTTATATCTACTATATCCAGTGATGAAAATGTACAACTGAAATAAATAAAAGAATAGGAATGGCAAAAAGTAATTTTAATGCCATGAAAAATATACTAACATCAAAACAAATAACACCAGGGCTAAAACTGAGAATAGCAAAATGTTACATCTTCTCAATATTCCTGTATGGTGCAGAAACATGGACATTAGACCAGAAAGCAGAACATAAAATTGAGGCCTTTGAAATGTGGATTTATAGAAGAATAGGTAGAACTGGATGGAAAGAAAAGAAAACAAACGAGGAAGTTTTAAAACAACTAAAAATGAAGAAAGAACTACTAAACACAATTAGAGCAAGACAAATGAAATTTTTTGGTCATTTTAAAAGACACAACAGTCTAATAAAAGTAATATTGGAAGGGAAAATACAAGGTAAAAGAGGCAGAGGCAGACCAAGACTAACATGGACGAGTAACATCAAAAGATGGACAAGTCAGCCTATGGCAATCTGCACCATCAAAACAAGAGACAGAGTGGAATGGCGCTCCATGGTAGCCAACCTTCGATGCGGAGACGGCACTCAATGATGATGATTCTTCTCCCCTTCAGCTTCCCGTGGATATGTCTTCAAAAAACTTTTCCCAAGCCGTCATGTGTCTTTAAAAAAAGTAAAGAGCCCCCGTCACGCCAAGTGGCGTATAGGGAATATGGTGTTAGTGACCATAAATTTTACAGACCCTCGGCACATGATTTTGGGGTAATGTTGTCGGTATTACGCCCGTGCCGCTTTACTTTCCCAGAAAAAAATCCGGTACCCATTTAAGGCTGGGTGAACCCGGAAGCCGTCGGTTGGGATCGAACCCTACTTCTTGTCTTTTGTAGTTCAGTTCACTAACCACTGAGTTATCGCGGCTGCATCTATTGACGTGCTCGATATATTTTAGTTTCCAATGTAAGACGTTTATAAACCAAAGAAGAAAATATTAGTCTTCGTATTCTTCTTCCCTTCAGCTTCCAGTAAATAATGTTTTCAAAAACTTTTTCCAAGCCGTCGTGTGTGTTGATTATCCATTAAGACCGCTCCATGTATTCCTCCGTTTCTACCTGTCATCTCTAACTACGAGGAGCACGTGGGCGTGCGGCGAAATGCACTGTTTCCCGCGTAGAAAAGCCTGGCGTACGGTATTCGATGTTATGCAATCCATTTTTGACAATAGAAACAAGAAAGAGAGTTCTTAAATGTTATGTAGAGCTAGTCTTAACATATGGATGTGAATCATGGACAATATGACAACAGACAAGAAAATCACTGGAGTCTGTAGAAATGTGGTTTTACAGAAGAATGTTGAGAATACCACGGACAGCTAAGAAGAATAATTAAAACGTTCTGAAAGAGGCCAAAGCAAAAAGAGAGCTAATTTCCAATATTAGGAAGAAACAATCATCATTTTTTGGCCATGCAATGAGAAGAGAACTGGAATATATTGCAACAACTGGATAAATTGAGGGACGAAGAGATAGAGGGAAGCAAAGAGAAAAATACCAGACAGCTTAAGAGAATGGCTTGGCAGAAGGTCAACAACATAAATGATAAATAACTGCCGAGATCGAAAGTTGTGGAGAGACATGATACCTACTCCAGTAGGCCCGGTACTTGATGATGACAACTATGTTCGAAATCTGAGGTAGACAGAACCATTTTTTTTTCTATCGGGGGTGAAATAGTCTCACGCGAGTCTCACGCGTCATGGCCACTTATGTGACCACGCAGCTTTTATACCTCTGGTCCTGTCGTGAGGTCCCCAACATACACCCGCAATGGCAATATGTGTTGTAAAGACATTTTTTTTTTTAAATCTCTAACTACATTTAGGTCTTCCCCTTTAGAGAAGGTATTAGGGGCCTCGGTAGCCTAGTTGGGAAAACTACCCGACGGGGAGGGGGGGGGGGGCGCTCGGTAGCCTAGTTGGGAAAACTACCCGACATGGGGCCTCGGTAGCCTAGTTGGGAAAACCATCCGATTGGGAGCCTTGGTAGCCTAGTTGGGAAAACCACTACACTAAGAGCCTCGGTAGCCTAGTTTGGAAAACCACCCGACTGGGGGCCTCGGTAGCCTAGTTGGGAAAACCACCATACTAAGAGCCTCGGTAGCCTAGTTGGGAAAACCATCCGATTGGGAGCCTTGGTAGCCTAGTTGGGAAAACCACTACACTAAGAGCCTCGGTAGCCTAGTTTGGAAAACCACCCGACTGGGGGCCTCGGTAGCCTAGTTGGGAAAACCACCATACTAAGAGCCTCGGTAGCCTAGTTTGGAAAACCACCCGACGGGGGCCTCGGTAAACTAGCTGGGAAAACCACCCTAATGGAGGTCTTGGTAGTTTAGTTGGGAAAACCACTCGACTGGGCTACCTACGTTCGGACAACCCGTGTTTGATTCCCGCTGGAAGCTGTGTGAGTCGTACTCGTGGTTGGAAAAAAAAAACCGCGGCCAATCCAGTGGCTGGTAGAAATGGGTACCGGGATAGTACTCTGGGAAGCTGAGGAATGCCGCCTCGTATCGTGAGTTTCGATGCTTGAAGCGACACTATCCAGAAGTCTCCGAACACTTCTGGATAGGCGGCCCAGCACATATGGGTGCAAACTCGGGTGCTAAGACGCCGATTCAAGTCTCTTTCTTTACCTTTACCTACAAGGTAATTTGTAAGATAGAAGGACATCGATAGCCACACACCACATTACGTTACCAATGGTTAGTCTAATGGTTACGCACAAGCTTGGCGGTGGTGACAACGTGAACTCAAACCAAACGTGACATTTTTTCAGGTCGACCCAGCTGAATAGGTTACTTATCTCATTGAGTTGTTGAAAAGTAATGACAGCAAGGTAGAGCACTGGCCTCCTCGCCACAATAATGTGGTCTACTGCTGTGAAAGTTTGTTATAATGAATGGGGGCCTAGACGTCCACCCAGCAACTGCGCTGACAGCCGTGAGCGATCGACAGTTGACTGACTGACACAGCTGACTGACTGACACAGCTGACTGACTGACACAGCTAACTGACTGACACAGTTGACTGACTGACACAGCTGACTGCCTGACATAGCTGACTGACAGACACAGCTGACTGACTGACACAGCTAACTGCCTGATACAGCTGACTGACTGACGCAGCTGATTGACTGACTGCCTGCCTGTTGCAGCTGACTGACTGACACAGCTGACTGCCCGACACAGCTGACTGTCCGACACAGCCGTCTGCCTACATCAGGATCAGCTAACAACCTTACTCCACCTCCCAGCGGGGCTCCTGGAAAAGACTAACCATTCTACCAAATGAGTAGAGATCGAAAAGGGAAGGCAACCCAGTACTCAAAAATGCAGTGTTGAAGTGTGATGTGTCGGGTTGAAAGGCGCAAATAACACAGAATAGCTGAAAACCACAATACAACACACCTACACACACTTATCGTCATTTTAAAGGCGGATGATGAAGTGGACTGTTCATTCATTTAGTTATCAAAGGGTGAACAAGGGAGACTCGCCTATTACGCAATATATGCCACAGAACATTACTTTACGCTCCCCCAGAACATTACTTTACGCTGTCCTAGAACATTACTTTACGCTCCCCCAGCACTTTACTTTAAGCTGTCTAGAACATTACTTTACGCTCCCCCAGAACATTACTTTACGCTCCCCCTGAACATTACTTTACGCTCCCCAGAACATTACTTTACGCTCCCCCTGAACATTACTTTACGCTGTCCCAGAACATTACCTTACGCTGTCCCAGAACATTACTTTACGCTCCCCAGAACATTACTTTACGCTGTCCCAGAACATTACTTTACGCTGTCCCAGAACATTACTTTACGCTGTCCCAGAACATTACTTTACGCTGTCCCAGAACATTACTTTACGCTGTCCCAGAACATTACTTTACGATGTCCCAGAACATTACTTTACGCTGTCCCAGAACATTATTTTACGCTCCCCAGAACATTACTTTACGCTCCCCTGAACATTACTTTACGCTGTCCCAGAACATTACTTTACACTGTCCCAGAACATTACTTTACGCTCCTCCAGAACATTACTTTACGCTCCCCAGAACATTACTTACGCTGTCCCAGAACATTACTTTACGCTCCCCAAGAACATTACTTTACGCTGTCCCAGAACATTACTTTACGCTCCCCCAGAACATTACTTTACGCTGTCCCAGAACATTACTTTACGCTCCCCCAGAACATTACTTTACGCTGTCCAGAACATTACTTTACGCTCCCCCAGAACAATACTTTACGCTCCCCCAGAACATTACTTTACGCCCCCAGAACATTACTTTACGCTCCCCCTGAACATTACTTTACGCTCCCCCAGAACATTACTTTACGCTCCCCCAGAACATTACTTTACGCTGTCCCAGAACATTACTTTACGCTCCCCAGAACATTACTTTACGCTGTCCCAGAACATTACTTTACGCTGCCCCAGAACATTACTTTACGGTCCCCCAGAACATTACTTTACGCTGTCCCAGAACATTACTTTACGCTACTAAGGGATGGTCCTTGAAAGATACAAGCTTAGAGTTCATTATGTGAAAAGACGGATTTTTTTTCTGGGAAAGTAAAGCGGCACGGTTGTAATACCGACCACATTAACCCAAAAATCATGTGCCGATGGTCTGTACAATTTATGATCACTAACACCATATTCCCTATATGCCACTTCGCGTGACGGGGTACTTTACTTTTTTTTAATGTAAAAAGAGATTTATAAACAATTTAGCACACACAAAAAAAAAAACAAGGAAAGATACGATATATCAATAGTTTATACCGATCATGAAAGAATATAACGGTTATGACATGTCGCCAGAATGGTGGTTGGTTGCGTTCGCCCGATGACTAAAGTATTCTAGAGTATCGTAGTAGACTCGAATATTCCTCTTCATCATCCGCCCTTACAAGGACATAGTGGGCGTATCTGCTTTGTGTTGTGGTTTGCAGTATAACTATTATATTTGCGCCTTTCGGCCCAACACATCCGACTTCAGCACGACATTTTTGAATACCGGGTTGTCTTACCTTTTCGATTCCTGCACGCTTGGCCAGGCTACTCAGGTTAGTTTGTTACTGGAGGCGCCGCGGAGAGGTGGAGCAGGGTCTGGATGGTTTTGGTTCACTGATCCTGGCGCAAGCCATCAGCTGTGGGTCGCTGACAACTTCCAGCTCTGGTAGCCAAACCTGTATCTGGAGCATACAAAACAACATCAGCTCACACAGAAGAGATTTTTTTTCTTGGAAAGTAAAGTTGGCCTGGCGTGATACTGGCCACTTCACCAAAAAATGTGTCGTTGGTCATAGATAAATATAGTCATTGACATCATATTCTACATGCGGGGGACTGGTTGGTCTCGAGGCATGACGCCGGCCTCGAGATAGAGAGGTTGTGGGTTATAATCCCGGCTGCACCAGTTGGGATTTTATTTATGATTTCTCTCTGCGGTAACCACCCCTGGTCTCAGCAGCGAGGCCCGGCTTGAAACGTCAATTACTCGTGGAC
The DNA here is from genome assembly GCA_032433765.1 of Megaustenia siamemsis. Taxonomy (NCBI): domain Eukaryota; kingdom Metazoa; phylum Mollusca; class Gastropoda; order Stylommatophora; family Ariophantidae; genus Megaustenia; species Megaustenia siamemsis. The sequence goes on from JAVIAB010000008.1 coordinate 33,357,484, forward strand.
GGAAAAAAAAATATGAGTACCTCCGAAGACGGAGTTATCTGCCTGTGTGACGAGGGACCCCTGTGCACACGGCTGCCAGGGAAAAACGGATTTACACACAAAATTCAGTTCCTAGTCTCTAGGGACTTCGTCAGAGGTAAAAAGCTGGCGAAAGCAAAAAAAAATAAAGAAATAAAAATGTCATTTAATTTAAAAATATTTTCCATACACACAGCAAGGCGTGGAGGGAGTGTTATACGGAGAAAGTTTTTTTTTTGTTTTTCTAATCTGTAATTACGACTTGACATGGTAACGATCACTTCAACACACAATGCGTCGTTGGTCAAAGAAAAATATAGTCACTGACATCATATTCCCCATACATCTAGCAAGGCATGGAGCGAATGTTATAAGGAGAAAGCTTTTTCTAGGCGGTAATTACAACCTGACGTGATAACGATCACTTCACCAAAAAATGCGTCCGTTGGTCAAAGAAAAGTATAGTCACTGACATCATATTCCCCATACATCTAGCAAGGCTAGGAGAAAATACAAGCCAGAAAGAGATTGATAGACGGGTTCACAGAAAGATTTGTTTACATCTTATATCTTCTACCGTTGGAGTTCGTTCGACGATCTCTCCTCACCGTCTTCTGTACTTCGACGTTAATTAAAGGCATGTATATTGTGTTAACTTCAGACGGAAGGTGTACAAAAGAGGTGAAATGCAGAATGGCTCAGGCAAAAGCAGCTTTCCAAAAAATGAGGAAGATACTATGCAATCCATTTTTGACAATAGAAACAAGGAAAAGAGTTCTTAAATGTTATGTAGACCCAGTCTTAACATATGGATGCGAATCATGGACAATAGGACAACAGACAAGAAAATCTCTGGAGTCTATAGAAATGTGGTTTTACAGAAGAATGTTGAGAGTACCATGGACAGCTAAGAAGAGTAATGAAGATGTTCTAAGAGAGGTCAAAGCAAAAAGAGAGCTAATTTCCAATATTAGGAAGAAACAATCATCATTTTTTTGGCCATGTAATGAGAAGAGAACAACTGGAATATATTGTAACAACTGGAAAAATTGAGGGACGAAGAGATAGAGTGAAGCAAAGAGAAAAATAACAGACATTTAAGAGAATGGCTTGCCAGAAGGTCAATAACAGAAATGATAAATAGCTGCCGAGATCAAAAGTTGTGGAGAGACATGATCACCTACGCCAGTAGGCCCGGTACTTGATGATAATGATGATGATATTGTGTTGTGGCAATCTGCCATTTATGCGACTATAGGCGCAACATATTCGACTCATCATAGCATTTTTAGGCTCTCAATTACTAAAGGCTTGCCTACCCAACTCCCTAGATGAAAAGTCATTATTAGGCCTTGAATTTGTATGACCTACAAAATCTCACATGTGACCTAAAAACGATCAAAAAACGCATGCATTTAAAGGGCTAAAAAAATTACTATAGTCCGTTCAGATTCGTTTGCCGAGATGTTATGATTTATAATTCAAAAAGTTCTTGATGATTTCACATGATTTTTGGCATACGGTGTTACAATGTCCATGTCACGAGAACATATGTGCTACTCGATGTCTAGCTATAACGGTTTTCTTAAAGCGGCGAATTCCTTTGATCTTTGCCCATGTAACTATTATTTTGACCCTAATCAAAATGTTTTACAGTAATCTAGTGCAACGATGACCCATAGGCGTGTCCATAAAATTTTACTGGGTGGCAAGTATACAAATTTTTAATTATATATAGAACTTTTGTTCGTAGAGTCAATTTGATATAGTTCCATGCTCTTGGTGTGAGTTTCCAAAATGTTGTCGCTGCCTTTCAAATACGTACATTTAGTTCCTCATCTAAGGAAAGTGTGGCTGTAATAGTGGATCAAGATAGCTGAACTTCTGTAACGACTCAAGCAGGCTTCCATTCAAAGTAATGGTTGTTGGTTTGCTTATAACATATTTTTGATTGCTTGGGTGGTCTTGAACAATAAACTGTTTAACAAATCAACTAGGAAATATTGCAAATCAAACTATTTATCTGTAGACTTAATCAGAGTAATGATCATTCAGAATCAGACGAGTCAAATAGGTCGATTACTGCTTTCGGCTGAACAAACAACAAACCATCCTTTTTCCAATATTCCTCTTCTTGTCGTAACACATGATCCTCACATTTTACCCAGTAGTCTTTATTTATATTTGATAGAGCCTGATTTGTAAGTGTCTCAACATCGCATAATTTGAAAGTTTTATTTGTATATGCTACGTGTCCTTTAACTGTTGCCCAAACTAGTTCTATAGGATTTAAGTGTGCATGATATGGAGGTAGTCTCAAACATCTATGGCCATGTTCTTGAATTAACTTGTCTATTTTAAATATCTTTGTACGTTGTGTCTGTTTTACAAGGCTAAGCAATTCGGGTTTCAAGTAGCTGTCGTTAACTTGTATGTGTTCTTTTATGAGCCACGTTTTGATTGCATCTTTTGTACTTGATGATGTTGGGATTCTATCTTCTACGTTAACTACGTTATGGTATGAAGCATTGTCCATTATCAGACAAGAAGGTCGATCTAATATTGGAAGGATACTTTTCTCGATCCAGTCTTTAAATATGTGCCCATTCATTTCGGAGTGGTAGTCTCTATTGTCTATGGATTTTGAAATGAAAACGAGATGAGCATTCTGCAACAACCCATTATGTCTGCTACCTGCATGTGCAACTATCAAACGTTGCCCTTTACTGCTTGGTACTGATCTTTTAATACTTCCATCTGCTAACTGCCATTCCTTTTCATTTGTATGATGAGCGTTGATCCAAGTTTCATCTAAATAAACAATATCATAATCATTTTCGCGCATTTCCTTCACTTCACGTAAATACTTGCTTCTAAGAGCTACTAGATGTGGCTTCTCACAAATAATGTTTTTTCCACCAGCATACTTTCTAAAGGTGAAGCCTGCACTTCTTAATATTTTCCATAATGAAGTTTTTGATATTTCAATGTCGTTGTTAGTTTTCAGCCAAAGCTTCAACTTTCTAAGTGTCACTTCTTCGTTTATATCAAACATTCGACAGATTTCTCTTTTTACTAGGTCCTTATCAAAACTGTCTAACGTTTCTTTCCTTCCTTGCTTTCTTGCATTTGTTGGCAATAAATATCCGCTTCCTTTAACTATTCGATCAAATGAACGTTTACACAAACCTAAAATATGCATTGTTCTCTTCTCAGGGTTTGATAAAGAACAATAAAGATGTCCCTTTTTACGCTCTCTGCAGAAGTATTGATAAATCTTTATAGCAATGTTATGCTCAGTAAAATATTTTGCCTTTATATTCATTCTCACATAGACTTGCAGAAGATAATATGGATAGTGCCGCCTCCTTTCTTTAATTATTGAGATTTGCCTCTGAATTATGACTCGAACTCGAGTCTTCGGCCGTGATTTTGACGTCACATAATTTCCGGTTTCGGCTAAAATGTCATTTTGTGCTAAACGGGAAATTTCATATGTAACATTTCTTTATAAAAATTTATAGTGGAAACATAACTATTTTAGGACGGTGCGCATTCAGCCGTGAAGGTCATGCCTATATGTTAAAGAATCAGCTGTGAGATGTAAGCATCTACATAATCCCGCCGGTGTTTATAATATCGATTAACTTTTTTTAATATAGGTTAAATAAGGCATCTTTGAAACTGGATCACATTTCTTTGATAAAAAATATTTTTATAGCGACATTAGTATTCTAAACCTAACTTCAAAAGATCAATGCAAATGAACAATAAGTTTTTGAAAAAAATAAATTAATGTCTAGGCAAACGAATCTGAACGGACTATAGAAGCGTATCTACATAGTGCTTAATTGTGGGTGTTGTTCGTTATGTGTATTTGCAAACATGAATTCATTGGTTACAATTAGTGTGGCCGTATTTCTCAATGATTTTGTCAACATGGTACACCTTTTTCTTATTCGTATTCTTCACAAGTTGTAACAATTCGGGTTTTAAATATGTGTCGTCAAATTTGACATTTTCATTCGCAAGCCATGTCCTAATTTGCTCTTTTGTATTTGATGCAGTAGGCACTTTGTCCCATCTTGAATTCCCTAAGGAAGTGCTGATATAGTAAAACAGTAACCTTTTGCATAGTTATAAATTTGCATTTCAAACTCATTGTAATTTAGATATAAATGTTGGTATTTAAAGTCAACAAATTGTCTACTGAGTCTTCACAAAATTAACAAAGATACGCCTTCCCTTCGGTAATTAATGCCCAGGCCGTGGTGCGTCATGTCGTTCAATAACAATTCAGTTTTGTGCACGGGATTTTCCTGAACTTAGTGTTTCTGCAATAGCCAACTATTTTACGTGAACGACCGCACCAAATTAATGTATATATCCTAAAATGGTGTCAAATTCGAACAGGGTGAATTTAATATAGCCTGAAGAAGAAAACTTTTAAACTAGATCAAATTTCTCAGAGCAAAAAATATTTCTATAACGACATCAATATTATAAGATTACATGCAAAAGTTGAAAGCAAAATAACAACGGTTATCACGTAAAGCTAACTCAAGTGTGGTTATGAATTTCTGAACGGACTATAATGCAGCTTAAATAGTGAATAATAGATCGAGATGTGACTCAAATTAATTACTCATCTGCTTTTTAATATGACGTTAAATTACTCGCTAAGATATCAACACGCTTTGCGTTGGGCACTACTTTCATGTCTTTGTATTTGTTGACGAGCAATTTCTGAGGCTGCCATTTCTCTGACTAACTTCTTCCATTTTTTTGGACACACTTATTCTCCCTCAGTGTCCGCAATTACTTATCACAAGAGAGGAGTGCCTGACTAACCTAACATTACAAAGCTAACTTTGTTATGCTTAATACAGGGTGATATAGATGACAGTTTTATTGCACCTAAAGTGACGACAAATATGACCGAACCAACATCTGCATTTGTCTCCATAATTTGGTAAAAATATTACCTAAGAGTGGGAGCCGCGCAATAGTTCAGTGGTTAGTGAACTAGACTAAAAAGGACAAGGGGTAGGGTTCGAATTCAGCCGACGGCTTCCGGGTTCACCAAGCCTTAAATGGGTACCGGATTTGTTTCTGGGAAAGTAAATGCAGCACGGGCGTAATACCGACCACATTACCCCGAAAATCATGTGGTCTGAAAAATGTATGGTCACTAACACCATATTCCCTATACGCCACTTGGCGTGACGGGGGTACTTAACTTTTTACTTTTATGACCTAAGAGTAATTGTAGTCAAAATAAGATTGAATCCTTAATTATAGTCAAAATATGACCTAAGCCTAACTTTAGTCAAAATATGACCTAAGCCTAACTTTAGTCAAAATATCTTTCTGTCTGTCTGTCTGTCTCTGTCTCTCTCTCTCTCTCTCTCTCTCTCTCTCTCTCTCTCTCTCTGCGATCAGGACTCAATCAGAGTAGGATTCCAGACTCTCACATGAAGTCAGCTGTCAGGTTAAGTGTGTTGATCGCCCCCACAGACAGATAGAACATCACAATTATAGTCTGCCAGATCCTCTCTGATTGAACACCCGTTAAAACGTTGCACTGTGTTCTGCGCCAGTGACCCAGTGCATCCGATTTCAGCCAGCATTTTTTCAGCTTTGCTTTCCTTAGCCTTTGATTGTCCCCAATCTTCCTGCAAGGCAGCAGATTGTCTTTTCTGTAGGGGATTCTGCCCTTAGATGGTCTGCCCTCCCAGGTTTACGAGCACCATCTGCCCGAGTCACTAGAGGTGACTAACACAGACATGCACACACAAAGATATGAGATGTGACTAAAACTGACACACATCAAGATATGAGATATGACTGACATAGATATGCACACACAAAGATATGACACGTGCCTAACATAGACATGCACACAAAGATATGAGATATGACTGACATAGACATGTACACACAAAGATATGACACATGCCTAACATAGACATGCACACAAAGATATGAGATATGACTAACATAGACATGCACACACAAAGATATGAGATGTGACTAACATAGCCATGCACACACAATGATATGAGACATGACTAACACAGACATGCACACAAAGATATGAGATATCACTAACCCAGACATGCACACACAAAGATATGACACATGACTAACACAGATACAGACTAAGCTATAAGATATGACTAAACACAGACACACATAACGATATGGGACATAATTAACACGGACACACCAAGATATGAGATATGACTAACATGACACACACCAAGATATGAGCCATGGCTAGCACACACACACACACACACAAGCTAAGATATGAGTCATGGCTAGCACAGAAACACACTAAGTTATGAGCCATGGCTAGCACAGAAACACACTAAGTTATGAGCCATGGCTAGCACAGAAACACACTAAGTTATGAGCCATGGCTAGCACAGAAACACACTAAGTTATGAGCCATGGCTAGCACAGAAACACACTAAGTTATGAGCCATGGCTTCACGGAAACACACCAAGTCAAAATATGACCTAAGCCTAATTTTAGTCAAAATATGACCAAAGTCTAAATTATAGTCAAATTATGACCTATGCCTAAATGATCGTCAAAATATGATCTAAGTCTAAATTAATGTCAAAATATGATCTAAGTCTAAATTATAGTCAAATATGATCATCTAAGTTTAATTATAGCCAAAATATTGCCTAAGCTTAATTATAATCAAAATATGAAGTAAGCCTAAATTACAGTCAAAATATGACCTAATCTTAAATTATAGTCAAAATATGATCGAAGCCTAAATAATAGTCAAAATATGACCTAGCCTAAATTATAATCAAATTATGACTTGTGCCTTATTGATCGTCAAAATAGGACCTAGCCTAAATTGTAGTTAAATAATGACCTAAGCCTAAATTATAGTCAAAATATGACCTAAGCCTACATTATAGTCAAAATATCATCGAAGCCTAAATTATAGTCAAAATATCATCGAAGCCTAAATTATAGTCAAAATATGACCTAGCCTAAATTATAATCAAATTATGACCTACACCTTATTGATCGTCAAAATATGACCTAGCCTAAATGGTAGTCAAAATATTACCTAAGCTTATATTATAGTCAAAATATGACCTAGTCTTAATTATAGTCAAATTATGACCTACGCCTAAATGATCGTTAAAATATGCATTTATATGAGCAGTAAAAACAGCGGCAGAATGAATTCAGAAAGGTATGTTGAAATCTACTTGGATCTCAAAAATACATGCCAGGAAAGAATATGACATGTCATAAAAATCCGAGCCCTAGTTTGTATATTCGAGGTTCACTGTCGATGAAGAAGTGCGCGTGGCCGTGCGGCTAAAACTACTGTTCCGCTGGCTGAAAAGCCGACGTTCGGTGTGAGATTTTGTAGGTCATACAAATTCAAGGCCTACGACGTTCGATGTGGATAGTGTCATCATCATGTGGAGAGTGTCATCATCATGTGGAGAGTGTCATCATCATGTGGAGAGTGTCAGTCTCATGTGGAGAGTGTCAGTCTCATGTGGAGAGTGTCATCATCATGTGGAGAGTGTCATCATCATGTGGAGAGTGTCAGTCTCATGTGGAGAGTGTCATCATCATGTGGAGAGTGTCAGTCTCATGTAGAGAGTGTCATCATCATGTGGAGAGTGTCAGTCTCATGTGGAGAGTGTCATCATCATGTGGAGAGTGTCATCATCATGTGGAGAGTGTCAGTCTCATGTGGAGAGTGTCATCATCATGTGGAGAGTGTCATCATCATGTGGAGAGTTTCATCCGCATGTGGAGAGTGTCATCATCATGTGGAGAGTGTCATCATCATGTGGAGAGTGTCATCCTCATGTGGAGAGTGTCATCATCATGTGGAGAATGTCATCATCATATGGTGAGTGTCATCATCATGTGGAGAGTGTCATCATCATGTGAAGAGTGTCATCCTCATGTGGAGAGTGTCATCATCATGTGGAGAGTGCCATCATCATATGGAGAGTGTGATCATCATGTGGAGAGTGTGATCATCATGCGGAGAGTGTGATCATCATATGGAGTGTGTCATCATCAGAGTGTCATCATCATGTGGAGAGTGTCATCCTCATATGAAACAAGAGTCAATCAATCACTTTCAACAGCGAGCACGTCATATCTTCTACATTTGATCTTCATTTATCATTTAGATTGTGCTTGTCTCGCTTTATGGCTTTCACTTTTCCTATTCTTACGTCGTGCTTTGAATAAAATTGTTTGGTTCCATTTGTTACTGTGCTTTTATTATTGAAAAAAAAACGGTTAAACATCTTGTTTATTGATCTACTGTTATCTTGAACGATTGTTGTTTGATTGATTAATGAGAAAGAAAAACAGAACCAGGGAGAGAAGTGGGAAAAACAATATGGAAGGAAGTTAGAAGATAAATGAGAATAAAAATGAGGAAAAAAACAATGGGAGATGAAAAAAGCAGAGGCGAACCATAAATAGGAAAGAACTATGAACAATAAGAAGAACAGAAACTGAAAAGAAAAACAAATAAGTGGGGGATTTTTTGTTTGTTTTTATTTGAGCATTGTTTTTGTTCATTTCATTGAAACCAAACAAATTCGGAACAAACATTTTTTTTTCTTTCTTCTAGGTACTTAACAAAATACTTTCGCTGCGTTATATATATATATATATATATATATATATGTGTGTGTGTGTGTGTGTGTGTGTGTGTGTGTGTGTGTGTGTGTGTGTGTGTGGTGTATATATATATATATATATATATATAATGTAACATGGTATACTTGAACGATTGATTGTTTAGTTGAGTACGAGTAGCCGGTCTGTTATTAACCGACAGTGAAAACCAACACTCCACAGTCAACATCCTGTTATCGATTTTTCTGTCACAAAAGAACGTCACACCAAGGACACTGATTGGTCGGAGATTTTTTATTCACGCAATGATCACGCCCACAAAATGTCGGGTTTGGAGAATATGAAAGACGTCGCGTTCTGGTTCGTTGATGACGGTCGCTTATTGGGTTGACAATAAGTGGGTGGAGCTTGTGGTCTTGAACGAGGGGACATTTTACGGGTTCAAAACAGGAGGCAGGTCCAACGGTAACAGATTCTGGCAGTTCTGTATGGGGCTAGTTCTTGAGGGCACACGACAACATTGACACTCCAAAACCGATCTTCATCAGTGTGGCTTCCACCACGGACTGTAATAATTCTGGCTGTCGCTTCTGCTGTTCTGTGGTGAGCGAATTCACTCTTCTGCTGTGAGTACTTCTTTGACGTTTGCTTCAAGAGCTGCAGAAATCGGCGGGAACTTAGCGCATAAGAAGATACTGGCTGTTATTGTTGGCTGGAACTATGGCAGGAATGTTTGGAGAGTCAAAAGTTTGATCGAATTAATTTAAAAGAGTATTGATTTATGCCGTTAATAGTCAAGTGAGCTTGGTGTAACTATATTCAGTGAGAAAAGACAGTAAGACACTTTCATTTGTCATACACAGTGGGCAGTTAAATTTAGGAGTGCTAAGTACATAGATATCAATCAATCTGTGGCATTGACAGTCACTATCACCTACCAGTGTGTGGTAACAAATGTTGAGTTATACATTCAAATGTTAATATTTTTGTGCCAGAACATTTGTGATTACTTCAACATAAGTCAAAACATGCATGAATGTTAAAATATATGGTTCATTAGTTCTGTTAAAACATAAGGCTCATTAGTTCTGTTAAAACATTCACAATTGTTAATAAGATTTAGGATAAATAGTGACTTGTGGAAAAAAAAAATAACGGACTCCAGTTTGTTTGATGACCTCTAGAACAAACCCCCATTACAGGTGCAATTTATTATTTGTTAAAATCGCTCTTCTTGGATAACCGTGCGTTATGGTATTTATTAAGCTGACCTGGTGTACTATTGTGAAGTAAAACAAACCAGACAATACGTTTAATATCGTGTTATTGTGATTTAACTTTGAAAGAAAACACCCGGTCTTCAACATCTCATGTGGAACAATTTCATGTGAAGCAACGCTGATTGGACAATATATTTAACATTGCGCTTTTCTTCTTCAACTTTGGAAAAAAAAAATAGAAACGTCCAAGAATCTAAACGGTGAAGTTATAGACAGGTATGTTAATTCCTGGATGAATTTTAATATTTACATACGTTCAATTATTGTATTATTGATACTTCGTGAGATCAAATCTGTTTCATATCGATCATCGGAGCTAAAGAGGAGTTAAAGATAAAGAGTAAAAGACAGAATTCATTTACTTTCACGGCAGGGATTGTCAATTAATCGTTCTGGATACGTCTCATTGAAGGATGTTAATGTAAAATATTACCAGTTACAGAGCCGTTATTAATTTGTGAGAGACTGCGGCAAGTTACCGCGTTGTTCAGTGTTGTCCACATAGGATTGTCTAGCTGTCATGTCCATGCATCACCCGAGCTACTACCCCGGCCAAGGCAACAGTGCCGTCTCGCCATTTTCTTCATCGCCACACCCAAGTAAGTTATTTGTCTACTATTTCCTGTTGTATTAATGTGAAGATTTGACCGTGGTGTTTCGTGTTATATTAATGTGAAGATATGACCGTGGTGTTTCCTGTTATATTAATGTGAATATTTGACCGTGGTGTTTCCTGTTATATTAATGTGAAGATATGACCGTGGTGTTTCCTGTTATATTAATGTGAAGATTTGACCGTGGTGTTTCCTGTTATATTAATGTGAAGATTTGACCGTGGTGTTTCCTGTTATATTAATGTGAAGATATAACCGTGGTATTTCCTGTTATATTAATGTGAAGATTTGGTATAGTATTTCCTGTTATATTAATGTGAAGATTTGACCGTGGTGTTTCCTGTTATATTGATGTGAAGATATAACCGTGGTATTTCCTGTTATATTAATGTGAAGATTTGGTATAGTATTTCCTGTTATAATAAAATGAAGATTTGGCCGTTATATTCCCTGTTTTATTAATGTGAACATTTGACAGTAGTATTTCCTGTTATATTAATACATGTATGAAGGTTGGGCCGTTGTATTTCCCGTTATATTAATATGAAGGTTTGGCCGTTGTATTTCCCGTTATATTAATATGAAGGTTTGGTCGTTGTATTTCCTGTTATATTAATATGAAGGTTTGGCCATTGTATTTCCTGTTATATTAATATGAAGGTTTGGCCGTTGTATTTCCCGTTATATTAATATGAAGGTTTGGCTATTGTATTTCCTGTTATATTAATATGAAGGTTTGGCCATTGTATTTCCTGTTATATTAATATGAAGGTTTGGCCGTTGTATTTTATGGCATATTAATATGAAGGTTTGGCCGTTGTATTTCATGTTATATTAATATGAAGGTTTGGCCGTTGTATTTCATGTTATATTAATATGAAGGTTTGGCCGTTGTATTTCATGTTATATTAATATGAAGGTTTGGCTGTTGTATTTCATGTTATGTTAATATGAAGTCGATAACTTGTTATCCACCCAAAACAGAAGAACGTGGTTTGGAATCAAGGTGGGGTCTTAACATATGGGTTTTTTTTCGATGTTAAATTTTTAAAAATCAAACCCTTGCGCATAGTGACGACTGCACTGGATGTGCGGCCTTTATTCTTCAGTCCAATAAGGGCATCCACACCCCAAGACCCCAAAAATTGATCGATGACGTAAAGAAATTTTATAATCGCCTTTTTATGTTGAGATTTAAAGTAATGTTTGATTGTTTCATGATTGCAATGTGTTTTTGTAATTATGTGATTGTAATTTCCCGTGTGTTACCGGGGCCTCATTATGAGTAAACAATAGTGACACTATGACCTTCCAAGCATGTCGTAAGAGGCGACTAAGGAGGTTGATCGATGGCTTGACAAGCTGTCATTGTAAAAAGTATTGTTATGGAAACAGCGCCATAGATTTTAGAAGCAGTGATCTCTGCAATATGTGCCATTTTGGCACGCAAGGTTTCTGTTTTTGAGATTGTGGTTCTGCCCTATGTGCCGTCTTCGGCTCGAAAGGACAATAGAAAGATAGTAGAATTGAATGGGTGTGTTATCAAATGTGTTGATTTTTTAATCGTGAACAAATGTTATATGTATTTATGGTGTTTTTTTGTAATTGTGAAGTAGATGTAATTATGCACAGTGATTTCAAATCAGTAGGGATATATGTAATGTTAAAACGTATTTATAATTGTGATCTATAATCATAACGAGTATATCTAATCATAAAGTAGATCTCTTATTGTGTATGTTTGCTAGTACTTGTAGTAGTGTATTTTATTAGTGAAAGAAAAATAAGTAAAGTACCCCCGTCACGCCAAGTGGCGTATATGGAATATGGTGTTAGGGACCATATCAATTATTTCTTCTATTAGAACAATAATATTGTTATGCTAACAGAGGTATAAAAGTAAAGCAAAGTACCCCCATCACGCCAAGTGAAGAATTAGTAACCATAAATTTTATAGACCTTCAGCACATGATTTCTGGGGTTATGTGGTCGGTATTAAGCCCGTGCCGCTTTACCTTCCCAGAAATAATCTGGTACCTATTAAAGGCTGGGTGAACCATGAAGTCGTCGATCAGGATCGAACACAACCTCTTGTCCTATGTAGTCCAGTTCACTAACCACTGAGCTATCGCGGCTCCCTATTTTATTAGTAAACTGAATGATAAATAGCATAAAGTATGTACCTGCCTCCTGTACGTGCGATAGCGGTCTCATTGATAACTTGGAAGACACTGTCTGCGGTTGAACAGGGAGTGCCTCATTAAATAAAATAAATAAATAAATCAGAAGAAAAAAGAAAACTTTCTTTGTGAAGTCTATTTGCAGTTTAATAAATTGTAAAGTGTTGTTACCTTTTAAATAAAACAAGACAACAGAAGAAGTGGGAGATCTGGCTAGAGAGAAGATATTCTTTCCGACGGCTAAGATATGCGGAGCTGCGGTAAAGCTGATTGTGAAGGAGAATTTTTTTTTAAATATTTTAAAATTGCATGATTAAAGTTTTACGTAACAGATGAACGACACAAATCTCAACGACGTTTCGGCTCAATAAACATTCAGCAGAAACTACTGTTTTCTTCTTCGTTCGATTGATGACTATTTCTCGTGTGAGTTAGTCCCAAATAAGACGTTAAGTTAATGTGGCGTAGTTACGTTCTGTTGTGGTTTACAACCTTTTGGTCCAAATTACCCCTCTTCAATTTTAAATACCGGATTGCCTGTCCTTTCAATGAGTGCTTTCTTAACCGCCAAAATGTTAGTACCCATACTAACTAACATATAGATATATTAACTGCAATTCAATTCTTGCTAATACCCATACTAACATATAGATATATAAACTAGAATTCGACTTGCGCACAGGAAACACAACGCATTTAAGAACAAATTAATACGAAAAATATTGAATCTGAACAGAGAATGTTTGAAATGAGATAAACCACACGTGGAAGGTCTACACCAGCTTTATAAAGAAACACATAGGACGTACACCGAGCCTGTGATGGGAGTAAAATAGGATTCATCTACAGACACTCCAGCGAACAATTTTATGGCAAGAGTAAATGAAAACAACAGGAGGCCCAACGTTCAATCAAACAATAAGATGAGAAAAGGCCACTAGATGTTTCTTCTGCTTCTCTGTGTTTGTCAGGTGACTAAAGGAATAGATATACCTCTACGTTATCCTCCTTTAAAAGGACTTTCATAATCATCATTGTCATCATCATTATCAAGTACCTTGCCAGCTGGTGTAGGTGATCATGTCTCTTCACAACTTTCGATCTCGACAGTTATTTATCATTTCTGTTGTTGACCTTCTACCAAGCCATTCTCTTAAACTGTCTGATAGCTTTTCTCTTTGCTTCCCTCTATCTCTTCCCAGTTGTTACAATATATTCCATCTGTTCTCTTCTCATTACATGGCCAAATAATCATTGTTTCTTCCTAATATTGGAAATTATCTCTCTTATTGCTGTGGCCTCTTTCAGAACGTTTTCTTTGCTCCTCTTAGCTGCCTATAGTATTCTCAACATTCTTCTGCAAAACCACATTTCTAAAGCCTCCAGTGATTTTCATCTGTTGTCCTATTGTCCATGATTCGCGTCCATATGTTAAGACTGGCTCTACATAACATTTAAGAACTTTTGTTTCTATTGTCAAAAATGGACTGCACAGTATCTTCCTCGCTTTTTTTACGACTTTAAGTACTTTACGTGGACGTAAATACGTTGTTTTGCCGATTGCAGTAAAACCGTGATATTTGCACCTTTCGGTCCAGCACATCCGTCTTCAGTATCACGTTTTTGAGTAACTAGGTTGCCATCCCACTCGATCTCTACTCACTTGGTCATAGTAGACTAGTTAATCTGTTACTGGGACACCGCGAAGAAATGGAGTGGGGTCTAGATAGTAAAGGTTCACCTATCCACGTAAGCTATGAATACCTGGCAGCTTTTCTGCTCTTTTACTACTGGGTCATGTTGCCCCATCCTTATACGTTTTTAAAAGTTTGCAAAATTTCGAGAATTGAAAGTACAGCGTTCAAGATGGAGAGTAATAATTTCTGTCTATTTCCTCCGTATTTGCTCTCAGAAAGAACACAATATGGCGTTAAGTAACATCGCAATGTAATCCGTCAACTTCCGGCTCCAAAATGGTGAAAAAATTACATGGAAAATGGTTTTGTTCCGCTGCAGGATTTGCATTTTGAGAATGATTAATTTCCGGTCTCTCATATAGATCACGGAGTTAAAGTCAACCGGATGTTCCACTCTAGGGATTCCGCCGGTGCTACGGACATCGTATAACGATGTTACGGAGTTATGTAAATAAATACATGACGTCCAGATATAAGACATATATGGCCCTTTTCGTCTTGTCAGACGGTCTAGTGGAGGCTATTGCGTATTTTTTTGAGGTATTGTTTTTGCCGAACAGCTTCTCTCGTGGCTAATTCTACCAATGTTTGACATACACACGCGGTCACATAATGAACAGGTCAGGCTCGCTGGTCCACAGGGTTTACCATCCTTTTTCATGAGTCTCTTCTCTTCTAAGTCCTGTCTTAGAACAGTCTCAAATGTTGTTATACCGTTCCTTATACGTGCTCTCCATGATGTGCGATCACTTGCCAGATGTTGCCAGTCGTTTTCACAGATGGCGAAGTCTTTCAGAGATGATTTGCAGATATCTCTATATCGTAGTTTAGGTCTGCCGATTTGTCGTTTTCCGTGTTTTAGCTCGCCATATAGTATTTGCCTAGGAATGCGTTTTTCTTCCATCCGTTGGACATGCCCCAGCCATCTTAGCCTTCGACTTCTGAGCATCGACATGATTGTTAGGGTCTTAGCACGTTGCAGGACAGTTAAGTTGGTTATTTTGTCCTGCCATTTGATGTGCATTATTTTGCGGAGACATCGCATGTGGAAGACATTTAGTCTTTTTTCCTGGTTTGAGTATGTTGTCCAGGTTTCGGATCCATATAGTAGTGTGCTAAGCACACAAGTTTGATATATTAAGAGTTTAGTCTTTTGAGTTAGTTTCGTGTTGTTCCATGCCCTTTTTGTGAGTTTGCCGAAGGTCGTAGCTGCCTTACCAATTCGACAGTTTATTTCTTCATCAAGAGAGATGGTTTGCGTAACTGTGGATCCAAGATATGTAAATTTCTGTACTGATTCTAGTGGGCAGTCTTTTAGAGTAATAGATATAGGTTTGAAGTCACCTTGATTTAGTATTACTGTCTTCTGAACATTAATTGACAGTGAAAAAAGGTCGCATGCTTTATCCAGGTTGTTGATCAGCGACTGTAGGGTGGCCTCACTATGAGCGACTAGGGCTGCATCGTCAGCAAATAAAAATTCTTTAAGTAGGGCAACATTTGTTTTGGTTTTTGCTCTTAGTCGTGCTAGGTTGAACAGTGAGCCATCTGGTCTAGTGCGAATGTAAATATCTCCTGAGCTGTTTTCGAAGGTGTAATTTAGGAGGGCAGCAAAAAATATACCAAAAAGGGTGGGGGCGAGGACACATCCCTGTTTCACTCCTTTGTTGACTTTGAAATTCCCTGATGGACTCCCATCAAAATGGACTTTGCCATTCATGTCTTCATGGAAGGAAATTATCAGCCTAAGTAATTTAGGAGGGCAGCCTATGCCTTCTAACACCTTGTAGAGACCATCTCTGTTTACTGTGTCGAATGCCTTTGTGAGATCCACAAAGGCAATATAGAGCGGCATATTTTGTTCCCGACATTTTTCCTGCAGTTGTCTAAGAGTGAAGATCATATCTATGGTTGATCTCCCGGGTCTGAAACCGCATTGGGACTCGGGAAGCACCCGTTCTGCAAGTCTATGCAGGCGATTAAGTACGACTCTAGCAAAAGCTTTGCCTGTTGTGCTAAGGAGAGAAATGCCTCTGTAATTATTGCAGTCGCCCCTGTCTCCTTTATTCTTGTACAGCGTTATAATCTTAGCATTTCTCATATCATGAGGTATTTCTCCGTTTCTCCAGCATTTAATTAGCAGTTTGTATAGGTGTGGAAGTAGTACGCTTAGGTTGTCCTTTAGTACATCTGTGGGAATGTTGTCATTTCCTGCAGCTTTTCCTCTTGAGAGGGCATTTATAGCGTCAGCAAGTTCGTTCATAGTAGGCTCAACATCCAGTTCAAACATTGTAGGATATTTGGGTATTGATTGTGCTAGAGCTGTGTTTGCTGGTCTGTCGTCACTGTATAGATTAGAGTAGTGTTCAACCCATCTTTGCATTTGTTGTCCCTTGTCAGTAATAGGTTCTCCAAACTTGGATTTTAGGGGGGCTAATTTTGTTATTTTTGGTCCAAGGGCCTTTTTTATATTGTCATGCATGGTTTTTGAGTCGCCCCTGTCTGAGGCTTTCTGTATTTCAGAGCATAGATTGTTCCAGTATTCGTTTGCGCATCTTCTTGCTTCGCGTTGTAGGGTGGCTTGCGCATGTTTGAGCTGATCCTTGGTGATTTGATTGGGATTATTATTGAAGTTCAGTAGAGCCTTTTTCTTATTAGCTATTAGTGGGTCTAGTCTTGCTGCATTTTCTTCGACCCAGTCGTTCTTTGAGAACCGTTTCTGGCCGTAGGTAGATAGAGCGCAGTTATAGATGTGTGTTCTCAGGGAGCACCAGTTGTCATCCACACTTGATGCATCTTCTACTTCTTCTACCAGTTCATCAAACTTGGATCTAAAAATATCTTCGGTTGGTGTGGTTTTTGTCGCTGTGATGTTGATCTTGGCTGCTGCAGGCTCTCTTGATTTGTAGATACGACTACTTCTGGCTTTGATCTTACTAATGACTAGAGCGTGGTCTGTGTTGCAGTCTGCACTGTGATATGTTCGTGTTATTCTGATGTTATTTAAAGACTGCCTACGTGTAAGAACTAGGTCTAGTTGGTGCCAGTGACCACTTCTAGCATGACGCCATGTTACTTTATGCTTGTGTTTCACATTAAAGTATGTATTTGTTACACATAGGTGGTTATTTGAGCAGAATTCTAGGAGTCGCTGGCCATTTCCGTTGATTTTTCCAATGCCGTGGTGACCTAGACATGTTGGCCAATATTGCTGATCAGATCCTGTGCGTGCATTGAAATCACCGAGTAAGTATAATAGTTCCTCTTTTGGAAGTGAGTCAATGGTCATTTGCAGTTGTTGGTAGAAGTTGTCTTTCTCTTCGTCTGATGCAGCCAACGTTGGTGCATAGGCACTAATGATATTTATTGATCCACTCTTCGTATGTAGCTGGAGTATCATCAAGCGTTCAGACACTCCTTTTGGCGTGGTTATGGAGTTTATGTGTTTGTTATGTACAGCAAAGCCTACTCCATGTATACGTGGTTTTTCGGGGCTTAGGCCTTGCCAGAAAAAGGTATAGTTTTCTTCCTTTACAGAACCACAGTCTGAGAGTCTTGTTTCTTGTAGGGCAGCAATATCAACATGTAGCCTATTTAGTTCTTTATCTATGAGTGCTGTTGTTCTAATTTGTCCTTCTTTCAGTGTGCTTGTTTTAGTAAGTCCAGGGCACATGGTCCTTACGTTCCATGTGCCAAGTTTAAACATTGGTGCTTTCTTCCTCATTTCACTTTGCCTACTCTGCCTGGGCACAGGATATGGAGATAGTGCTTTACCCAGTCGCACTATCCCCCTCTCGACTTCGTTTCAAGGATTTCCGAAGGAGGGACAAAGTCCATACGTTCGGAATTGAAAGAAGGTGCAGGGGATGCCAGAAAGACGATTAACGCCGTCCACTGCCTTAGGGTCCCTCCCTCCGGATTTTTACTCTGGGTGTACTCCCATAACCTTCGATTCTAACTAGAAACTAGTCCACAAGGTAGTGGAGGGTTTTGTGGTCGAAGTTTCCCTTCTTCTAGACGGGTTGCCAGCCAAGGTTTACGAGTCCCGTCTACCCGGAGCGATATCTAAAGATACGCCTTTGTCAGGCTCAAGTGCCCGGACGTCTGAGAGAACATAGATATAAGACAGAGCATTAGCTTAAAAAGGACAGCGACGTATTTTAATGACTGTTTGACGTAGTTAGCTGTTTCCGAGTGGAACAGGACTGTTTGACGTAGTTAGCTGTTTCCGAGTGGAACAGTAAGCCACAATTAATCTAATCTTACCCCCACCTTGATGTGAAAGAGAAGCTCTGAAGAGAGACTAGTCAGTTTGTACACAATAGTTAGAATACTCTTAATCCTCAGCGCTGTTTCCTATATTCAGTACTTGACACAGAAAGACAGTTCTCTATGCTTAACACTTGACACAGAAAGACAGTTCTCTATGCTTAACACTTGACACAGAAAGACAGTTCTCTATGCTTAACACTTGACACAGAAAGACAGTTCTCTACGCTCAGCACTTGACACAGAAAGACAGTTCTCTATGCTTAACACTTGACACAGAAAGACAGTTCTCTATGCTTAACACTTGACACAGAAAGACAGTTCTCTATGCTCAGCACTTGACACAGAAAGACAGTTCTCTATGCTTAACACTTGACACAGAAAGACAGTTCTCTATGCTTAACACTTGACACAGAAAGACAGTTCTCTATGCTTAACACTTGACACAGAAAGACAGTTCTCTATGCTTAACACTTGACACAGAAAGACAGTTCTCTACGCTCAGCACTTGACACAGAAAGACAGTTCTCTATGCTTAACACTTGACACAGAAAGACAGTTCTCTATGCTTAACACTTGACACAGAAAGACAGTTCTCTATGCTTAACACTTGACACAGAAAGACAGTTCTCTATGCTTAACACTTGACACAGAAAGACAGTTCTCTATGCTTAACACTTGACACAGAAAGACAGTTCTCTACGCTCAGCACTTGACACAGAAAGACAGTTCTCTATGCTCAGCACTTGACACAGAAAGACAGTTCTCTATGCTTAACACTTGACACAGAAAGACAGTTCTCTACGCTCAACACTTGACACAGAAAGACAGTTCTCTATGCTTAACACTTGACACAGAAAGACAGTTCTCTATGCTTAACACTTGACACAGAAAGACAGTTCTCTACGCTCAGCAATTGACACAGAAAGACAGTTCTCTATGCTTAACACTTGACACAGAAAGACAGTTCTCTATGCTTAACACTTGACACAGAAAGACAGTTCTCTATGCTTAACACTTGACACAGAAAGACAGTTCTCTACGCTCAGCAATTGACACAGAAAGACAGTTCTCTATGCTTAACACTTGACACAGAAAGACAGTTCTCTATGCTTAACACTTGACACAGAAAGACAGTTCTCTACGCTCAGCAATTGACACAGAAAGACAGTTCTCTACGCTCAGCACTTGACACAGAAAGACAGTTCTCTATGCTTAACACTTGACACAGAAAGACAGTTCTCTATGCTTAACACTTGACACAGAAAGACAGTTCTCTATGCTCAGCACTTGACACAGAAAGACAGTTCTCTATGCTTAACACTTGACACAGAAAGACAGTTCTCTATGCTTAACACTTGACACAGAAAGACAGTTCTCTATGCTCAGCACTTGACACAGAAAGACAGTTCTCTACGCTCAGCACTTGACACAGAAAGACAGTTCTCTACGCTCAGCACTTGACACAGAAAGACAGTTCTCTACGCTCAGCACTTGACACAGAAAGACAGTTCTCTATTTTAACACTTGACACAGAAAGACAGTTCTCTATGCTCAGCACTTGACACAGAAAGACAGTTCCCTACGCTCATGCCCTTGACACAAAGAGACAGTTCCCTATGCTCAACACTTGACACAAAGAAACAGTTCCCTACGCTCAGCGCTTGACACAAAAAAATAGTTCCCTACGCTCAGCACTTGACACAAAAAGATAGTTCCCTATGCTCAGCACTTGACACAAAGAGACAGTTCCCTACGCTCAGCACTTGACACAAAAAATAGTTCCCTACGCTCAGCACTTGACACAAAAAGACAGTTCCCTATGCTCAGCACTTGACACAAAGAGATAGTTCCCTTTGCTTAGCACTTGACACAAAGAGATAGTTCCCTATGCTCAGCACTTGACACAAAGAGATAGTTCCCTATGCTCAGCACTTGACACAAAGAGACAGTTCCCTATACGCAGCACTTGACACAGAAACACGAGAACCCTCTACTAATTTAGTCGTTAGCAGGATGACATCCATCATAGTGATGTCGTATGAAGATATTGCAACAAACTGCGACAAAACGCAAATATTCTCACTTAGCGTCTTTTAATGGCGCAAAAGAGGCAAATCATGGGTGGACCGAGCAGAAGATGTCATCAAACGGGTCTGTGGGCTTACCAACATCAACGCTGGCGAAGAGTGGATACCGGTGCCTACGTCATTCAATGGGACATTCTCGTGTATTGTCACACTCGACAGGAAATGTAGGGAACAGAACTCAGTCGTGGTCAATGCGGAGGTCAACGGTCTCATCTGTGATAACACAGATGAGAAAGATGCAGTCATCTATACAGACGGATCTGTAAGACGACACCAAAGAAGTGCATGGGCATCTACAGCACACTCGGCAGGCAGAATAGTCAAGGAAGACAGTGGGGCATACGTTATGACCACAAGTAGCATGATGATAGAGGTGATGGCAGTGACAACAACATTCAAATGGTTAGAGTCACAAGACTCACGCCTGTATACTGCTTGATTCGATGAGCATGGTTAGAAAAGTGGAGGCGGGATCTGTACGTAGGCAATGGGTAGAGTCATTGTAGAAATCAAAAATACGTAACGTCACCTTTGTCTACGTCCCATGACATGCTGGATTACGGGGAAATGAAAGGGCGGTCAGGTTGGCTAGCTGCGCTATGGTTGAGGATGGTCAACCAATGGATCGAGCAGACATTATCAATGCCCTCCCGGAATATGGAAGGGCACAGGACTTCGTTAACCATGAGTTCACGTCACTCCTTCGGATGAAAGAGATGGGAGTTAAGATTGGCACAGCCAAAAACGAGAAACTTAGTGGCCGTGTAAGAAGACTAATCAACCAACACAGAACTGGAGTCGTCAGTCGCTGGACACTTTGAGACTAGCTGAAGAAGGGATCTGAGCACCTATGGACATGTTCGGAGTGCAATGACGGTGACCCGCATATAACTCAATAATTCAATGGCGCACGATGAAACGAAGTTATCGACCGACTGACAACAGCTTTTTGGGTCATGTTAAAAGACACAACAGCCTACTAAAAGTAATCCTGTGGGGTAAAATACAAGGTAAAAGAGGCAGAGACAGACCAAGACTAACATGGACGAGTAACATCAAAAGATGGGCAAGTCAGTCTATGACAACCTGCACCATCAAAGCAAGAGATAGAGCAGAATGGCGCTCCAAGGTAGCCAAACTTCGCTGCGGAGATGGCACTCGATGATGATGATGATGACAACAGCTTACTATTATTTAAAGTCCCACGAACAAAAAGTAAAACCGGAAATCCCCCAACTAGTATGACGTTTCCATCTATATGAACTATAGGCTGTAGTCGTCACTATCCACAATCCCTGCTCGCAAACCTGAAGACGTCACTCGAGTTGGATATTTTCCAGGAATTCCCGCCCGCTGGCCTAAATAAATCAGTAGTTTGCTGTGGACAGACACAACAGAAGAACAACGAACCGAATAAATTACTAACAAGAAAAATGAGTGTACGTGTTGGGTATTTACCCTCCAGAAAAATATAACCCCTGACCCTTTCGGAAATCGAAGCGACAGCCGCCACCTGGTTGCCAAAACAATCATTCTAATCCACTCGGCCTCGTTTTAACACAGAAACTGAATCTTAATCTTTAAGCCCTCGTCTGTCCTCCATTCAATAAAGGAAATAAAATGTTGATGATAAAAGTATACAAACGAAAGAGGGGGATCAACTATAATGCTAGTAAATCGTCAATGACACAAAATCTTAAATTAATCGTTGAATCAGAAATTCGTTTTTTTAATTAATAAATAACGTTTTGACGGACGGGCGGTAAGCAATTATTATTATTTTTTTTGTAAGTTGTGTCACAGTAAATTCTAAACGAGAATGTAACTTTCCATGTGCCTACAAGGCCTGGACGAATCGGGGGAGAGGGGGGGGGGGAGGAGCGTTGGGATGCGCTATGCTCATGAGCCATTAACCCTCTTGCGTCTCCTTTGAAGCTTTGCGAGAGGGACGAAGTTCTCACGCTCGGTAGCAATGCTGAGTTACTTCATATATTTATACATACGGTCAACCAATGGATCGGGCGGACATCGTCAATGCCCTCCGGGAGGTTGGAAGGGCACAGGACTTCGATAACCAAGAGTCCACGTCACTCCTTCGGATAAACGAGTTGGGAGTTAAGATGGACACAGCCAGAAACGAGAAACTTAATGCGCGTGTAAGAAGACATAGAAATATACACTCACATACATTAAGGTAAAGGTAAAGCCTTTAATCGGCGTCTTAGCACGCCAGTTTCCACCTATATGTGCTCGGCTGCAGAAATGTTTGGAGACTCTGGACAGTGTCGCTTCAAGCATCGAAACTCACGACGCGAGGCGGCATTCCTCACCTTCCCTGAGTACTACCCCGGTACCCGATTCTGCCAGCGGCTGGGTTGATCACTGGGGGATTTTTTGTTTCCAACCACGAGTACGACTCACGCTGCTTCCAGCGGGAATCGAATACGGGTTGTTCGAATCCTGTTGGATGGTTTTCCCAACTAGACTACCTAGGCTCCCTCGCGCGCGCGCGCACACACACACACACACACACACACACACACACACACAACAGCAATATTTGCCATGTTCCTCATCATCATCATCATCATTTAGTGTCGTCTCCGCATCGAAGGTTGGCTAGGTTGGAGAGCCATTCCGCTCTGTCACTAACTTTGATAGTGCAGGTTACCATGTTTGCACTTACTACCAATTAGGATAACGTTACGAACGGAAACTAAAGAAAACTTTCCTGTAAAGGGGAAAGAAGGCAATAACACGGGAAAATTAACTGGACAGACACCGTTAGTTTTTGGTTTATCGACTGCTTGGCGTCTGTTCAACCGAAGACAATATTTTCTGGGCAAGTTTTTTTTTTTCCGTTCACTAGCTTTTACCTCTGACGAAGTCCCTAAAGAATAAGAACTGAATTTTGCGTGTTAATCCATTTTTCCTTGGCAGCCGTTTGCACAGGAGTCCCTCGCCGCACATGCAGATAACTCCGACTTCGGAGGTAGTCAGATTTTTTTCGTCGATGAGTAACTGACGTTTCAAGCCGGACCTCGCTGCCGAGACCAGGGGTGGTTGCCGAAGAGAGAAATCATAAATAAAAATCCCAACCGGTGTAGCCGGGATTTCAACCCACAACCTCTCTATCTCAGGCCGACGTGTTGCCTCTAGACCAACCAGTCCCCTTCTGGGCAAGTGAAATTTGAAAACAAAAATTGTAGTTAAAATTTACATTTTTGTTCAGCTTAAATAAAAAAGATTAATTTTTTTTTTACATTGTAACCGGCCAGGACAAAAGTAAAACATGTATATGCCACATTGCGTTTCCATTTATTTTTTAATGCAAAGATCAATTTATAAACACCGTTCAAATGCGTGAGGAGTTGGATATGTCGGGCCGAAAGGCGGCAGTGTTAAAACTTTGTTAGTAGCTGTGACGTACGCAATATTTTCTCGCCGGACGAGCAAGTTGATAATGATGACTATTAATTTTTTTTAAATGAGGAAAAAAAACAAGAAGATGATAATGATGACTATTAATTTTTTTTTTAATGAGAAAAAAACAAGAAGAAGATGAATATGATATGAAGATGGGGAAAAACGATTAAAGAGAAGATGAATATATAAAAACAGTTGTTGTGTGATGAATATAAGGAAAATGATAATTTCCTGCTGGAACTGATCGTGCTCATAAGGAGATAAAGAAACTGAATATATGGTCTATGTATTGTGTTTGTATTATGTTTGTATTGTGTATGTATTATGTTTGTACTGTATATATAGTTTGTACTATGTATGAATTGTTTATACTGTGTATGTATTGTGTATGTATTGTTTATTGAGTTATTGAGTTATTTGCGGGTCATCATCATTGCACTCCGAACATGTCCATAGGTGCTCAGATCCCCTCCTCAGCAATTCCCTCAGTGTCCAGCGACTGACGACTCCAGTTCTATGTTGGTTGATAAGTCTTCTTACACGGCCACTAAGTGTCTCATTTCTGGCTGTGCCCAACTTAATTCCCATTTCCATCATCCGAAGAAGTGACGTGGATCTGTGTTTGTCGAAGTCCTGTGCTCTTCCCACATCTCGCAGAGCATTGATGATGTCCGCCCGATCCATTGGTTGCCCGTCCTCAACGACAGCGCAGCTAGCCAACCTGTCCGCTCTTTCATTTCCCAGTACTCCCGCATGTCCAGGGACATAGACAAAGGTGGCCTTACGTATTTTGGATTTCTGCAACGACTCTACCCATTGCATGCGTACAAAGCCCGCCTCCACTTTTTTTATAATGCTCATCTAATCACTCAGTATACATGCGTGGGTGTAGTCTTGTGACTCTAGCCATTTGAATGCCTTGGTCACTGCCATCGCCTCCGTTGTCATGCTACTCGTGGTCACGACGTATGCACCACTGTCTTCGTAGACTATTCTGCCTGCCGAGCGTGCTGTAAATGCCCATGCACTTCTTTGGTGTCGTCTTACAGATCCGTCTGTATAGATGACTGCATCTTTCTCATCGGTATTATCGTAGATGAGACCATTGACCTCAGCATTAACCACGACCGGGTTCTGTTCCCTACTTTTCCTGTCGAGTGTGACAATACACGAGAAAGTCCCCTTGAATGACGTAGGCACCGGTATCCACTCTTCACCAACGCTGATATTGGTAAGCCCACAGACCTGTTTGATGACATCTTCTGCTCGGCCCACCCATGATTTGCCTCTTTTTAGCCTGTCACCTTTCTCTGTGTTGAGCACGTGGTGCAATGGATGCTCTGTATCTGTACTAATCTTCAGGTATGCTCGTGCTCTCCAGATCTTGATTCTGTCATCCATGGTTGGAAAGTCAAGAAGATACCTCATTGCTACACAGGGAGTGTCCCTCGTACATCCCAGGATAATGTGCATAGCTTCATTCTGTATTTTCTCCAGCCTGTCAATTTGAGTCGTACTGGCAGTAAGAATTGCCAGGGCATAATCGATAGGTGCGAGGACTAATCCCTTGGACAGAAGAGTAAGTTTCACTCATCCTTGTTGACTGCGCTATTGAACGCGTAAAAAAATGGCGGTTTGTTTACGCCGGTCTGTCGTCAAGGACGCGTAATTCATGTATTGTTTGTACTGTGTATGTATTGTGTATGTATTGTGTTTGTATTGTGTATGTATTATGTTTGTATTGTGTAAGTATTGGTTGTACTGTGAATGTGTTGTGTGTACTGTGTATGTATTATGTTTGTATTATGTATGCATTATTTGTACTGTGTATCTATTTTTTGCACTATGTTTGTATTGTTTGTATTTCAACATTTAGGCGTCGTAGACAAAGGTAGCTGGGTCGTGTAAGAAGAATGGCAAACAATCGTATTTCCAAACAAATATTGTATGGTGGACTTAGGGGCGGAAGTAGACGAAAGGGGAGATTATAAGGATGTTTTGCAGGGCTTCCGTGAGTGGATTCATCAGTGAAAGAAACTGGGAAAATCTGGCTGCAGATCATAGTACATGGAGAATAAAAATACAAAATAGCACAACTTTTAAGGCCTCAAAAGACAAAAGGTGCAGGAGAATGGAGACGAGGCCAGGTACCCCGAATACATCTTGTTCGTTCTGCGGACGGATCTGTCTTTCCAATAAGTGACAGATTCAGCCACGAGAGAAGCTGTTCAGTAAAGCAGCGTCCAGCATAAGACACTAAAATTATTACCAAACTACTGATTTATCATGATTGTTTGCTACCAACCGTCTGTTAAGACGTTAAAGGCCATATATAATTGCTTTATTTACTGTATTATCTATGTTATTTTACTGTTTTATGTTATTTTAGTGTATTGTTTGTGTTATGTTACTGCATTGTTTGTGTTATGTTACGGCAATGTTTGTGTTATGTTACTGTACTGTTTGTGTTGTGTTACTCCATTGTTTGTGTTATGTTACTGCATTGTTTGTGTTATGTTACTGCATTGTTTGTGTTATGTTACTGCATTGTTTGTGTTATTTTACTTTAGAAAATGAAATTATATATATAATCATCCAGTGCCATGCTCATTGGTTCTTCCGGTCTTGGCCCTTTTTCGGAGTCTATAATCACGTTCTCCCTAAAATTTAGCTTTACTGCAGCTTTCTATTTGTATGCATTCATTTGCATTTCTTCGCCTTAACCCCATATCGCACCCTTTCCTTGCTGTTACTTATCACATCCAGTGTTCAATTGTTTTGTATCAGACTGTTAAGGTGTCCACTAATTTATGCCGCTGACTCCCTCTAACTAAAATCCTCTAACATTCTGTCTATAGTTCTTTCAATATTCTGTTTATAGTTCTTTCAATATTCTGTTTATAGTTCTTTCAATATTCTCTCTATAGTCCTTTCAATATTCTGTCTATAGTTCTTTCAATATTCTGTCTATAGTTCTTTCAATATTCTGTCTATAGTTCTTTCAATATTCTGTCTATAGTTCTTTCAATATTCTGTCTATAGTTCTTTCAATATTCTGTCTATAGTTCTTTCAATATTCTGTCTATAGTTATTCCGACCCTCTGTCTTTAATTATTCCAACATTCTGTCTGTAGTTCTTCCGACCCTCTTTCTATAATTATTCCAACATTCTGTCTATAATTATTAAAACATTCTGTTTATAATTATTCCAACATTCTGTCTATAATTATTAAAACATTATGTTTATAATTATTCCAACATTCTGTCTATAGTTCTTTCAATATTCTGTCTATAGTTATTCCGACCCTCTGTCTTTAATTATTCCAACATTCTGTCTGTAGTTCTTCCGACCCTCTTTCTATAATTATTCCAACATTCTGTCTATAATTATTAAAACATTCTGTTTATAATTATTCCAACATTCTGTCTACAGTTCTTCCAACCCTCTTTCTATAATTATTCCAACATTCTGTCTATAGTTCTTCCATTATTCTGTCTATAGTTCTTACATTTCCATGTCTTTAACTTTTCCACATCTCTGTTCGAAGCTCCTCATTCTTACCAATGACCATATTTGTAAGGTTCACTGTTCTTCATGACATGACCAGCGTCAAGTATCATGTATTTTTCTATAGCGACGTAAAGATTATATTTGTGTATTTGCATCATTCAATCTTTATTCGTCATCATCATCAAGTACCATGCCTAATGGCATAGGTGAGCATATCTCTACTATCGATCTATTCCACTCGGCCTGTAACGGTCTGAGAAACGTCTTCATACATCTACTTCCAGTTCATTGGTTGGTTAACGAAAGCAAAAAATTAGGAAAGTACATGAAATCATCATCAACTACCGGGCCTGCTGGCGTAGGTGATCATGTCTCTCCACAACTTTCGATCTCGACAGTTATTTATCATTGCTGTCGTTGACCTTCTGCCAAAGCCATTGTTCTTAAACTGTCTGGTATCTTTTCTCGTTGGTTCCCTCTATCTCTTCGTCCCTCAATGTTCCCAGTTGTCACAATATATTCCAGCCGTTCCCTTCTCACTGCATCGTCAGAAATGTATGATTGTTTCTTCCAAATATTGGAAATGTGTTGTCTTTTATGCTTTGCTCTCTTTCAGAACGTATATGCTCTTCATAACTGTCTATAGAGTTCTCAACATTCGCATCCATATGTAAAGACTGGCTCCTCATCATTTTTTAAGAACTATTTTTCTTGTTTCTTTTGTCAAAAAATGGATTGCACAGTTTCTTCCTCATTTTTTTTGCTTTTCTCTGAGTAATTCAGCATCTCCCCACTGTTGTACATCTACCATCTGCGGTTAACATTGTTACCAGATATTTAAATTCATATACCTATTTTAATATTGTTCCACTTGTCTTTATTGTGCATTGCGGTGATGTCGTTTTCTTTGTTGCTATCATTATTTCTGTAATTTTGCTTGTATTTTTACTCAATTTTTATTACGTGTCACCTAATTATTTTAAGTCGCCTAAGGCTTTTTTTTTAATAGAAAATCACTGGTGGCTGTAGAAAATTCGTTTTACAGAAGAATATTGAGAATACCATGGACAGCTAAGAAGAGTAATGAAGATGTTCTGAAAGAGGTCAAAGAAAAAAGAGAGCTAATTTCCAATATTAGGAAGAAACAATCATCATTATTTGGCGATGAGGGCTCCTGTGTGTTACCGGGGCCTCATTATGAGGAAAGTAAAGAATAGTGACACTGTGACCTTCCAGGCATGTCGTAAGAGGCGACTAAGGAGGTTGATCGATGGCTTGACAAGCTGTCATTGTAAAAAGTATTGTTATGGAAACAGCGCCATATATTTTAGAGCAGTGATCTCTGCAATATGTGCCATTTTGGCACGCACGGTTTCTGTTTTTGAGATTGTGGTTCTGCCCTACGTGCCGTCTTCGGCTCGAAAGGACAATAGATAGATAGAATGATAAGGGAACAGCTAGAATATATTGTAACAACTGGGAGAGTTGAGGGGCGAAGAAATAGAGGGAAGCGAAGAGAAAAGATTACAGACAGCGTAAACTTGATTTTATTTTACTGGGAACTTAATTCGCCTGTGAGTTGCTTCCTTGTTCTTCAATTTGAACACCTTAGATGATACACTTAAACATAAGACTTAATATATCTTAAAGTCTTTTTTAAGAATGTAGGTTATGTGTTGAGGCAGCAACTAAAAATAATTGTGGTTAAGAAAGGCTTGCTTTTAAAAAATTCCCTCTTCTTAGTCCATTCTTTTCTCTGTTTATTTATTTTCCTCCCAATGGACAAATAAGGCAGCCATGTTTCTTTGGACGACCTCGTAACATCTTATTTGTAATCAGTGATAATTGTTTGCTTGCTTGCTTGCTTGCTTGCGTTTGCTCGATGACTAAAGGAGTACACCTTTTCATCATCCGCCCTTAAAAAGACGTTAAATGGGTGTGTCTTCGTTGTGTTGTGGTTTGAAATAAAACTGTGATATTTGCGCCTTTCGGCCCACACATCCGACTTCAGCACGACATTTTTGTGTACCGGGTTGTCTTCCCTCTTCGATACCTACTCGCTTGGCCAGACTAGACAGGTTAGTCTGTTACTATAGGCACCACGGAGAGGTGGAGCAGGGTCTGGATGGTTCTTGTTCACCGATCCTGGCGCAAGCCATCAGCTGTGGGTCGCTGACAACTTCCAGCTGTGCTGCTGTGAGGTGCGCCTTCGCCTCCGTAATCAGTGACAATAACCTTTTTGTTTTCTTCATTATTTTGTGCCATACATTGTGTCGGTATGGAGTCTGTGGAATTTCTATCTACCCAGGTTTATTACCAGCTTTATTGGGGATACAGTGCTATTTCTTTAACCACAAAAGTGTATACATTTGAAGATATTATTTCTCCTAATCAATTTGTGCGTATATTAGGAGAAGCATGTGCAGTTTACATTTTTTAAAGACACAAATAAGCAAATCTAGGAAAGTATCACTGACCGCTGTGTGTGATGATATCAAACAATAATTGAAAGAATAAAGTGCTGAATAAAGAATTGGATGGAAGGAAAATAAAACAAACGATGAAGTCTTTAAACAACTAAAAATGAAAAGAGAACTACTAAATACAATTGCAAATGCCATTTTTTGGGGTATGCTAAAAGACATAACAGCGTACTAGAAGTAATCCTGGAGGGGAAAATACAAGGTAAAAGAGGCAGACCAAGACTAACATGGACGAATAACATTAAAAGATGGACAAATCAGCCTATGACAACCTGCACCATCAAAGCAAGAGACAGAGCAGAATGGCGCTCCATGGTAGCAAACCTTCGTTGCGGAGACTGCACTTGATGATGATGATGGAACACAATTCAAACAAGACAAATGCGATTTTTGGGCCATGTTAAAAGACACAACAGCCTACTAAAAGTAATCCTGGAGGGGAAAATACAAGGTAAAAGAGGCAGACCAAGACTAACATGGACGAGTAACATCAAAAGATGGACAAACCAGCCTATGACAACCTGCGTCATCAAAGCAAGAGACAGAGCAGAATGGCGCTCCAAGGTAGCCAACCTTCTTTGCGGAGATGGCACTTGATGATGATGAAAGTGCTGTAGAGAGTCACAGTTGGGATGATGGCCACACACTGTCTATGCCGGGTCCGCCAAACACCCGCCATTATCACACTTAGCACAGACAATAGACGTTTGCTGTCGGTCTCGGGAAAGATAACGCGCTCAACTTCTCACCTCAGCTGGGGACCGTGACGTGTAATCCTAAGACAGCACACAAGTAACAGCAACGTCATCATTAAACAGTCTGTCCACATTCAAACGGTTATGTTTCTTGTATTTCTAGTTGATATTGTCCATGTTTCTGATCCATACAATAATACCAATTTAATATTTAACAGTTACATCCTCATCAATGAGTCCCGTAAATGTGATGATTTTTTGAACATTCATGATGACGTATCACAATTTTGTTTCATCCTTCACGTTCTAAGTGTTACTTGTCGTTTCTTTGATATTATCTACCCACATATACTCTGCCTGGTCTTCTTTTGCCTATTAGTGTGCCTATAGAATGGTCTAAACATGGCCTGTAGATCTTGTAACATGTCATAACTATCTACATTTTCTGTTTTTCTTAAACAAACAGTAAATAAGTAAAATAAAGGTTCCCTTCACGCCTTGCTAGGCGTAAAGGGAATATGGTGTTAGTGACGATATTTGTATATAACCACGGCATATTTTCGGGTGATGTGGTCAGTACCACGCCAGGCTGCCTTTACTTCCTAGAAAAATCTCTCGTGCCCATTTTTAGATACTGGGTAAACCCCGGAGCATTGTCAGTCCGAAAAAAATACGCCACTGCTGGGGATTGAATCCGGACCCTTCTGGTCAGGAAGGGAGCACACTAACCACTCAGCCACCGAGGTGAGCACACTAACCACTCAGCCACCGAGGTGAGCACACTAACCACTCAGCCACCGAGGTGAGCACACTAACCACTCAGCCACCGAGGTGAGCACACTAACCACTCAGCCACCGAGGTGAGCACACTAACCACTCAGCCGCCGAGGTGAGCACACTAACCACTCAGCCACCGAGGTGAGCACACTAACCACTCAGCCACCGAGGTGAGCACACTAACCACTCAGCCACCGAGGTGAGCACACTAACCACTCAGCCACCGAGGTGAGCACACTAACCACTCAGCTACCGAGGTGAGCACACTAACCACTCAGCCACCGAGGTGAGCACACTAACCACTCAGCCGCCGAGGTGAGCACACTAACCACTCAGCCGGCGAGGCTTAAAATGACAGCTGTCTTCATTAAGTCAGTCCAGAATCCTAGTCTGAATGAGCCATGATCAAAAAGAAGAAGAAAAACTATCTAAATTTTCATTCCTTTACCATCAACCGTAAATATATTTTTTGGCCATGTCAATCGTTTGATCTTGTTTATCTCCTGATGGTGATATTCTCTACATAAGATATGCGCCAGATCTGTATATTATATCTCAATTCTAGAACATACATTTTTCTGTGGGGGCCTTGCAACCAGTGTTCGATTCCCGCTGGAGGCTGTGTGTTGTACTTGTGGTTGGAACCACCCCACCCCTCCGCAGTCGACCCAGCCCCAGGCAGAAATAGGTACCAGGATAGTACTCTGGGAAGGTGAGGATCGTTTCTATTCTTGAAGCGACACTATCCAGAAGTCTCCGAACACTTCTAGGTAGGCGGCCGAGCATATATTTGTGGAAACTCGCGTGCTAAGACGCCGATTCAAGTCTCGTAGTTTACCTTTACCTGACATTCTTCTTTCAAGGGTAACAGTAACTGTCCATGTTTCACAGACATATAGGAATACGAATACCAATACTGCGATCTGATCTATGTTCTTACAGACATTATTTAACTTTTCTGTGTTTGTCCAATCCTTGTCAAGGTTGCCATTGTCTGTGCAACTCTATCCAATATTTCTGGTTTAGGGCCTACTGAGTGACAATGGAGCCAAGATATTAAGTTTTACATGGCGGCACCTAATCTCCTTCCATGTAAATCACTTCTATATTTTGTTCGGAACCTTGAGCCGAGTGATGTCTTTATTAGAGACATCACTGTGGACGTCTGGAGATGAACAAGGAAGAAATCGGTCATCAACCATCGCTTCGGAAAATTCAAGGTCAGTGGTGTCATTATCGACAATAGCCACATCTATGAATTATAAATGGGCTGTAATGGATGTAAATGGATGATCTTTCTTTTAAAATGAAAAGTGCTTCACTCGAGCATATTGAACGGCAAATGGAAAATATAGCTCGGAACTAGGTAGAGGGAGAAGCCAGGTAAGAACAGCAGTCCGTGTAATTGCTAGCATTATGTTAGTATGTCGCCGTTCGATTGAGAATCTACATTTTTATAGTGAGTATATTTAAATTAATAGAGAGCGACCTGATCAAAGCTGAATAAAGAACTCGATAATCAAAATTCAAGCATTGATACATAGATGAAAAAAGAACTCGATAATCAAAATTCAAGCATTGATACATAGATGAATAAAGAACTCGATAATCAAAATTTAAGCATTGATACATAGATGAATAAAGAACTCGTTAATCAAAATTCAAGCATTGATACATAGATGAATAAAGAACTCGATAATCAAAATTCAAGCATTGATACATAGATGAATAAAGAACTCGATAATCAAAATTCAAGCATTGATGCATAGATGAATAAAGAACTCGATAATCACAATTTCAGCATTGATACATAGATGAATACCAACAGCAGAAAATGATAGATTGCACTATGATCAGTTACTCTTCTCGCAGTTTATATTTTACAATGGTAGGCCGGTCAATATGGTGGATAGGCGGCAAAAACAATTGCAGCTCAGTCTGAAAAATGTTCCTTGTTGCAGTTTCCTCATATTCCAAGTCCGGCTTGCTACCGGAGCTACTGAGTTTAGTGCTCTCTGCACACTGTGAACTGTGTGTTTCATCCGGATTGTGTTTCGATATTCCGATTGCATACGATGAATGATGATATCGTATGACAGGGAATAGATGACTATGTTCACTTTCTGTGTAGTTTCGCCTAATGTCATTTGGCGTGTGCTGAGACTGTTATGATGGGGACTGCAGCTACCTTTCTTTGTTTAGGAGATGAGATACTAATTCGGATGATTCCACTGGCACGGGCGGTTGAGCAATTATGGATTTTAATTCGTTTGCAGTGATACCGGGGCCTTCCGCAACCATAACCATGCAATCCTACGTTTTATCGATGACATATTTCATATTTAGAGCTAATTTCCAAAATTAGGAAGAAACAATCATCATTTTTGCCATGTAATGAGGAGACAACAGCTGGAATATATTGTAACTACTGGGAAAATTCAGGGAGACACTGAGAAGAACATTGATGAGAGAGGCAAGAGCAGCAGAAATCGGCTCCCTCAATGAGATAGAACTGCTTGCACAGAACATAGACAGATGGCGAGATTTGATAAAATATCTTTAAAAGAAAACTGCTAGAACAAAAAAATCTTATAGGAAAAGGTGTATCTTGGTCTACGCCTTATGGGCCGGTAACGGCTCGAAAGGTCAATAGATAGATAGATAGACTGGGAAAATTGAGGGACAAAGAGATAGAGGGAAGCAAAGAGAAAAGATACCAGACAGCTTAAGAGTATGGCTTGGCAGAAGGTCAACAACAGAAATGATTTTGTCGTGATCGAAAGTTGTGGAGAGACATGATCAGCTACGCCAGCAGGCCCGGTGTTTGATGATGATTTAATGTACTTTCCTCATTCGTTAACCAACCAAAGAACTGGAAGTAGATGTACGAAGACGTTTCTCAGCCTGTTACAGGCAGAGTGGAATAGATCGATAGTTAAATTCAAGTTTTATTAAACACGCTGGTATTTGGGGTTCAATTCCCATGTAAGGCGAGAATTTCAAGGATAAAATAAAAAGCCTGTACACTGCGTGGCCACTGAATTTGGAATGGGGCATTATGTTTGTTCTTCGGTAAACTTTAGCAATTACAATAGAGGAAATAAATTGGCAAAGCACCTCAATCAAACAAATATATAACACTGCAGGAATTGATAAAAACACTAATTATTATGTGACATTGGTCAGTGAGAAATATAAGCACTAATAAAATATTCCTTAGAAACGCGTGGAAGCAACCTTTACGTATTCTCCTATCATTATAGCAGTATTCTTCATTTGTTCATCTACCATTGTAGAAGTGTTCTTCATTTATTTATCTGCCATTGTAGAAGTATTCGTCGTTTATTTATCTACCATTGTAGAGGTATTCTTCATTTATTTATCTACCATTGTATGAGTATTCTTCATTTATTTATCTACCATTGTAGAAGTGTTCTTCATTTATCTACCATTGTAGAAGTGTTCTTCATTTATCTACCATTGTAGAAGTATTCTTCATTTATTAATCTACCATTGTAGAAGTATTCTTCATTTATTTATCTGCCATTGTAGAAGTGTTCTTCATTTATTAATCTACCATTGTAGAAGTATTCTTCATTTATTAATCTACTATTGTAGAAGCAGCCCTTTACTTTTCAAACATTATGGAAGTAGCCCTTTACTTACTGAATATTTATAATAAAGAATATATAGTTGGCTATATGCGTGCAGACATATATGACTAAAGAGGGCGTTTTGATGAATAATCAAGGTAGAAAATAAAGTACATGAAAATATAAAAAAAAAAAAAACACCTGTTTGATATCGTCTGCCACTTTCACTTGTGATCATGTCGTGCGAACAGAAAAACGTGTAAATATTTCAGCAAGAAGAAAACAGAAGGGAAAGTGACAAAAGAAAGTCATGATATACAAACAACTGGACACCTTTATCCGTGTTTCATAAAAACAAAAGTACAATTTGTATGTAGTCAACGAAAAAGTGACATGAATATGGAAAGATGTTTAACATCGGCTCGTGCACTTGATCATAATAACGCTTTTATCATCGATCGGTTGGAGATAATATTAGCTGATCAAATTAAAACACAGGAGATCATCATCGTCATGTGCCATACCGGTTGGAGATAATATTAGCTGATCAAATTAAAACACAGGAGATCATCATCGTCATGTGCCATACCGGTTGGAGATAATATTAGCTGATCAAATTAAAACACAGGAGATCATCATCATCATGTGCCATACCGGTTGGAGATAATATTAGCTGATCAAATTAAAACACAGGAGATCATCATCGTCATGTGCCATACCGGTTGGAGATAATATTAGCTGATCAAATTAAAACACAGGAGATCATCATCGTCATGTGCCATACCGGTTGGAGATAATATTAGCTGATCAAATTAAAACACAGGAGATCATCATCATCATGTGCCATACCGGTTGGAGAAAGGCTATCACGTTCTTCCACAATCTTCTGTCAACTGTGCATCGTATCAGTTCTGTATTTGACCGTTTTTTCATGCCATGACACCAAGATACCTTCTCTCTTTGTCGTTCTCGATTTCTCTTTCTCTGTATTTTGCCAGTTGTAACCAAGTATTCCAACTTTTCTCTTCTCATGATTTTTTAAGAGCTTCCTTTTTGTGTTGGCCTCTTTAAGATTGCCCTCATTGGTCTTTTTAGCTGTCCAGGGAACTTTCAACATTCTTATGAGAAATCCCATCTCTGTGGCCTCTAATCGTCTTATCGTTCATACAGTTTATACAACAGGCAAAATGAACAGCCAACGTGGGTTCACAAAAAAGGGGTAGGGTGGGATATAATTTTAATACTTCCTCTTTGTGCGCTGGGCGTCCGACCACTAGTTCTATATACTGTTCACCCTTAACAGGTCGTTAGATGGGTGTAACTGCGTTGTGTTATGGTTTACGATAATATGCGATATCTGCGTATGCCAGACCAACTCATTCGTTATCAGCAGGGGAATTTTTTGGTACCGGAATGCCTTCCTTCCTACTGGCTTGGAGACATTAAGCTGTCACCTCTGTTCTCGCGAGAATGTGGATGGAACCGCATTTTGATGTTGCCCCTTATTCCTGACTCAAGCAGTCAGCTATGATTCACAGTCTGATCACTTTCAGCCCAGATTTTGGCTCCATAATTTAATACGATCTCGGAACTAAGTTAACGTTCATTAAACAACAAATTAGGCAAAAAGTAAACAGTAGTAGAACAATGAATTAAAATACTTTTTTTTTTAAAGTAAATAGAAAGAACATACATTTCCTGATCGTAGATTCATCTGAACGGATATCGCTAGTCACTTAACTGTGATGACGTCGGAAGGACTATGACCATATATGGTATTGTATTATCAAACCACGCGCAGATTAGATTGACGATATATCAACAATACGCTGATTGATGTTTGGCCATTGACCGTCGGATTTAACTACAACCTAAACATAACTCTTTTCAGAAAATGATTAATATTGTTGGATATTACCTCCCATAGAAGAATACACATTGGTCAGTCAAATATATCCTCAACAGTTATCTCTGTTGGGCTTCTTATCCGTGAATCGTTTCAGGGGGAGTTGTATGATTACAACACTCCGGGGAGGAGGGGGGGGGGGATCACAAATAATCAACAATCTATTTCTTATCTGCTTGTTTGCGGTCAGTGTTGATCTTTATCGTCTCCTAACCCAAGTTTTTTTTTTTTTTTACGTAGGAGTGGCTTCCGGTATCTTCGACTTGTCCTAGTCTGGCGCCTTTAGCAAATATGTTGGGCCGTTTTCAGGTGATTTAACGTAATAGTTCACACCGTGTCAGAAGAAACTAATCAAATGTGGCTATACTGTTGAGTCCAGTCTTTTCGTGCTTATAAAAGGCCAGAGTTAGTTTTTTTTATTTCAAAAGTTTGCCAGAAGAAACATTGAATTCACATTCAAGTGTTGTTTTCACATTATGGACAATATGCTTTGGAATAATAATGTTTTCTGTGCTCTACGATCAGCGTGTGAAGACACATGTAAGTGTTTCCCTTTCAGAACATATTAGGACAATAACATAGATATAATGTGTATGTATATCATCATCATGTTACATGTCTCTAGTAGAACGTTGCATTCACCACAGCCAGCCAGAAGAGGTCTTTAACTTTATCTAAATTTCCCACTTCTTTTGTTGTCGGGTTCAGTCTCTTTATTCTCTTCAAACCAACTTCTTCTGTTGTCGGGTTCAGTCTCTCTTTATTCTCTTCAATTTAACTTCTTCTTGGTCTGTCCCTGTCTCGTCGATCAGGAACCACACCTACGACTTCCATTATTGTTCTTTCAAGGCCGCTGTGTCAATAGCACTTTATTTCCTCTGTAGAAAGATGTTTGTAAGCCAGTTCTTTGTAATATTTAAATCGTTTAATATGTCTTCATTGCTCTTTTACTTTTCCGGATATCTTAAATATTTAAATATAAATATATATATATATATATAAATGTGTGTATTTGTGTATATTATATACATAAACATATACATATATATTTATATGTGTATATATATATAATAATAAATAATATATTATTGTATATAATATATACATATATGAATGAATGACAAGAGGTCGAGTTCGATCCTGATCAACAGCTTCCAGGTCCTACCAGCCTTTAATGCGTACCGGATTTTTTCTGGGAAAGTAAAGCGGCACGTGTGTAATACCGACCCTATTACCCCAAAAATCATGTGCCTAAGGTCTGTAAAAATTATGGTCACTAACACCATATTCCATATATGCCACTTGGCGTGACGGGGCTCTTTACTTTTTACTTAAGATAAATATATATATATGTACAGTATAGATATGTATTGTATACATATTACGTTGAAAACAAACGATGAAGTTTTAAAACAACTAAAAATGAAAATAGAACACAATTAGAACAAGACAAATGGAATTTTTGGGGCATGTTAAAAGACACAACAGTCTAATAAAAGTAATATTGGAAGGGGAATTGCAAGGTAAAAGAGGCAGAGGCAGACCAAAACTAACATGGACGAGTAACATCAAAAGATGGACAAATCAGCGTACGACAATCTACACCATCAAAGCAAGAGACAGAGCAGAATGGCGCTCCATGGTAACTAACCTTCGATGCGGAGATGGCACAATTTGATGATGAGTTACTGACAATAGAGATAAGTTCTTCTACTTTATATAGTACAGGTATTGACTTGTGGAAGTGGACAACCTGACAATAGAGATACGTTCTTCTACTTTATATAGTACAGGTATTGACTTGTCGAAGTGGACAACCTGACAATAGAGATAAGTTCTTCTACTTTATATAGTACAGGTATTGACTTGTCGGAAGTGGACAACCTGACAATAGAGATAAGTTCTTCTACTTTATATAGTACAGGTATTGACTTGTCGAAGTGGACAACCTGACAATAGAGATAAGTTCTTCAACTTTATATAGTACAGGTATTGACTTGTCGAAGTGGACAACCTGACAATAGAGATAAGTTCTTCTACTTTATATAGTACAGGTATTGACTTGTCGAAGTGGACAACCTGACAATAGAGATAAGTTCTTCTACTTTATATAGTACAGGTATTGACTTGTCGGAAGTGGACAACCTGACAATAGAGATAAGTTCTTCTACTTTATATAGTACAGGTATTGACTTGTCGAAGTGGACAACCTGACAATAGAGATAAGTTCTTCAACTTTATATAGTACAGGTATTGACTTGTCGAAGTGGACAACCTGACAATAGAGATAAGTTCTTCTACTTTATATAGTACAGGTATTGACTTGTCGAAGTGGACAACCTGACAATAGAGATAAGTTCTTCTGCTTTATATAGTACAGGTATTGACTTGTCGAAGTGGACAACCTGACAATAGAGATAAGTTCTTCTGCTTTATATAGTACAGGTATTGACATGTGGAAGTGGACAACCTGACAATAGAGATACGTTCTTCTACT